>BMAO01002957.1:0-70193 GCA_019973975.1 Trichonephila clavata
TGAAGTTGCTGTATTACATTTTCACCCGGTAAATGACACGTTACCGAATTTCAACGCTCACTAGTGGCATAGACAATTTCCAAAACCGATAGACAGAGAATAATGACATTCTAAGAGGTATATAAACAATATAACTAATCATAAAATATCACAAAATCACAATCTGTTTGTAATTAAATTTTACATTATCATGTATTCAAAATTAACGGGTTAAGATCGAGAATTAAACAGCCCATAAAGACTCTTTAGAAAATTAAACTATTATCTATTCTATTAAATTATCACATGGTGCCTAATATGCGAACCCTCAGATGCAACCGCATGCTTGAAGCTTTTTAAATTTATACGGATAATGCCGAAGAATGTGGCGCAACACTTTATGACAGTTGAACAGGGAAGATAAAATAACCCAGCCACACTTTGCGCTCCCTTGGTGCATAGTAGTTTCTGAACTGCTACTCGTAGTAGCAATAGCATCATCGATTTGTTGCACTCTTCCCGGGCTTGTGGGCCGCCCTCTTGAGCCTGGAATATCGCCCAATTATAATGTTTATTCGAATTTAAGAATCATATTTTTCAATCCATTGACACACTCGGTGGACCTCTTCTTAATCGTTTCATGGGCCGGTATTGTTTTAGAGTAGCTGAATAATTGCAACCATTCTGATGGAAAATCTTCAATAGAAATGCACGTTCCTTCTTATTGAGAGTCATCATGAGCATTTCAATGGTTTTATTTTAAACTGTTCTATGAGCTTTTAAATTTGCATGTCAATAAGCATTGAAATACTTGGCTCCAAGCTTTCATCTTATCAAGGAAAATTGCAACCTTTTTCTTATATATTTGACTTGAAATGTATTCTGAAACTTGTAGATGCCAAATTTCACTGGAAAATTCCCTGGTGGTTTTCTCTCCAGCACCCTTTGAACACATGAAGTTTAATTTTGGCAACCCTGTATTTGAAAAAAAATAAAGAAATAAAAGAGCATTAGATTATCAACGCTTATAAGTTATTCAGAGAGTCTTTTGTAAGTTCAGCATCTATTCTCCTAAATTGGCACTCAGCGCAAATACAAAATATTTCTTCATTTATGCTTTGAAATACAAACTTCCTGTTATACTTTCGAAGTTACAAAGTAATAAAATTAGAATAATTTCCCCGTTTCAATGCTGAGCTATTTTATTTTAAACGCATTATTTGAATTCCTAATGAAATTTTACAGGATGTAAAATGAATTTTAGAAATAAATCAAGCATAAAAATTAATAATTTTTTTTCTCAAATATTTATTTTTAGAAGTAAGATGAAACTATTTTAAAATAGGATAATTTCTTTAAACAAAACAAAAAATACCAGCTTAAAAATACTACAACCGGAGTTCAAACTATTTGCATTCACTAAGTTACAAGACATAAATACTGAAAATCTCCAATGTAAGATTATGTAAGTGTACTGTCTCGTGACAGTCATAATTTGTTTATTGAGTAGTTTGTCAAAATCATTATAATATGTTATTTGAGAAATCTGCAGTTCTGAAGTTTTCCTGCGCGCATGCTAATTATTTTTAAAATAAAAGTTTCAATTGTATAACTTTAATTGGAGGTAATTAATCACTGGAATGTAACACTCCTGTTTCTTTGAGTTTCATCTTTCTAAAGCTTTCCTTTGCGGTTTTCAGTTTCTTTTTTAGGTTATATTTTAAGCAATCCGCCCATCCTATTCAACTTTTCAAATAAAAGAAGAGAAGACTCATTTGCATGCGTGTAGGGGATGATCATTTTCTTTTCTAAATCTTTATATACCAGTTTATGACAAAACGGTCGTTTTTCATTTTATTTCAGGATATTATAATAAGGAAATGATAAGTATACAGTTTTAGTAGGGTGAAAGTACAATAATATATAATAGAACTCTCAGCATTTATTGCTTCAGCTAAGAACATTCTGTTTTATCAAACCATTTGTGTGGTTATCAGAATTTTGTTCCTACGCTGTATTTTGTTATTAGCTCCCAATTCAGGTTTTCAAATAAAAGAAAATGAAGTAATAGTTGATTGCATGTGTGTGCACATGCTGGTTATTTTTAGTTTTATTCTTCATATTACAATTTATGACAAATACGTCTTCTTTTTATTTCAGAATTTTATAATAATGAATTGGTAAACACAATTCTCAATGAAAGTAAAAAATTCAATACTGTGGAAGATGTAAGCATTTTATCATTTACGAATATTTCTGGAATATGCACTGAACAGCCAAATTATCGTAATCTCCCCATCAATACAATACTAGACCATCTTTTGCTCTTAATGGATTCTTCTTGGCATGGACTTTAAGAGTTGTCCCTTGGTGGAATGAGGAATTTGAGACTGTATCCGATGAATTGCATTTTCAATGCCTGAATGACACCGATCTAGCTGTTATTACGTCCTCTGATCTCATCAAACGGTATCTAAATTGGATTGAGATCTAGTGATTGTACATGAAACGATGCAAGATCTAATTTCTTTCATACTCTTTCTACAACATGGGGCAATGACAGCTGTATAGCTTGGAGCATTGTCCTTCTGAAAGTATCTATCTCGAGCAAACTACTTTATAGATATAAAAGATTCAATTTGTTCAATCAGATAACATTTAACACTGACATTTGAGAGAGACATGCTTCCATAAAAATTGAATCCCTGCAATGCCATGAAAACATCTCGAAACTAAAGTATTGTCTTCACTAGCTTGAAGAGATGTGGCAATACAGAGTGGCTTCTCTTTCACTGTATTCTTCATTTTCTCACCCTGATAGCTTCATGGTGTGATTAAAATGTGATTCAGTCTTCTACAGTTCAATCTTGTGATCCTGTGCAAAATGGAGGTACCTGTTCTTGTCCATGGCCAACAGTAAAGGCTTTCTAACAGGTCGTCGGCAGCCATAGCCTATGCGGTATATTTTGCGACCAATAGTACATTCAGAGACTTTCGCAGATGCCCCTTGATGAAGATTCTCTGCAGTTCGAAGTGTACTTGCTCTTATGTTGGACTAGACAATTTTCGCAGTTCTCCTTCCCAAATGAGCTTTCAGTAGCCTGTGATGAACACAAGCCCAACATTGAGACCCATTTTTCCGCTTGGGAATCCACTTCGAAAACATTAATAACTGCTGTTATTGAACACTCCACAAGTGCAGCTTTTTTTCGATATTTATTACAATACTTCGAGCACCTTCAATCATCACGCGTTCAAACACAGATAAACTTCACACTTTTCCCTAATTTCTTCACAAGCAGCACAATGCAATAGATGCTGCATTACTCCTGCATCATTAACTAACTCACACTATTTGTAAATATTGAAAAGCTGTGGTTGATCTACATAAGCATCATAAGGATAATAATTTACCCAATTGTGCACCCTGTTCTATACAAATTAATTTATATGGAGGCACATGAAAATTATCACCTAAACATATCTACGTTATTTGTTTAAATCTGAGAAAAATAGCAAGAGTATAATGGAAAAACAATGATTTCAGTTTTCTCAGAACATGAAAAATGCTAAGCCTTTACTGGTGTTTTTATTTCAATCACAGAAATTCTCTCTTTATCTATCCCCATATATATATATATTTAATCAATGTATTTGCTTAAAATGCTATGATATTATGCTAATTGTATATTAGACAAATTTTAATGCTAAATTAGGCTATGAAACAAACCATAAGATTTTGTTTTATTGAAAAGGACAAGAAATGTATTGATTTGAATAATGAAGTAGAGATAAATTATAATAAAAAGATTTTTGAAATTATTTCAGTAGTTGTAATTTAGTTGTTATACATAAATTTAGCACTTTTAATAAATAATATAAGCACCACACGTAACAGATTTAAGGGCAAGACCTGAATATATCTGTATATGGGGTAATAAATATTTTGATAACGAAATGTTGTACACATATCATCTATTAATAACATTTAAAATATTTAAAACTAAAAAATTTGATCCTTTGTTAAATTAACATAGTCCAGGGATGTTTATTGCAGTAATAAATTGAGAAAAGAAGATAAAGAATGTTAACGAAAAGTAACCACAGATACGTTTTACTCAAAACCAAAACAAAAATTGTAATCAATTTTACGTTCTCCACCGTAAACCTGTTTTACGAGCACTTACTTAATGACAAATACTTTGTCTTCTGTTATAATCTCTGTCGGTTACATTTACAAGAAAAACTATTTGTTTTCTAACTATTTAAGGAGACCTTTTACATGTCAACATGAAAGTGATTTAAACAAAACGTGTAGTCAAAAGAAAAGTAATCCAACTTTTTCGAAACATTCAAAATTTATACGTATTCATTCAATTAATAGAGAAACACTGATTGTAGTAATATATAATTTTGTTTCCTTTGAAGCACTTTTCGAATTACAAAATTAGCTTGCTTCATTTTTCTCATTTGCAATTTTTATTATATGAATCGTAATTAATTCTAATATCACAATTATATATTCAATATCAACTTTCTGGGATTATTTTTAGAATAAAATATACTCAATGTCTCGGGATTAAAATATAATCTCATAAAATGAGTGTCTAAACATCTGTATCTGATGTACCTATAGAAACTGGAATATGCTGCATAAAATCGCATAGTTCATCATTTTATTATAACAGGCATTATTATATAATTTTTAGAAAATTTTAAAGTTATCCTCAAAATTTAGTCTTTAAATTAACTTACAAAATATTTTTTATGATGTGGCTTTTAGACTATTTGTTGAGGAATTCACCAATATTTTTGATGTTTAAAAAAGAAATTTTATTCCATTCTTCTTAAAGAAGCTTTTTCAAATAGTCCATCGTCATAGTCCGTCTTTTCAATATTTCATCGTATTTCCTAATTCTATCAACAAATTCCTTCTGTACCTATTCGATAGATTTAGGCTTGCTGGATGCTTGAGAAAGTGTGACCTACGGGAGTATAACTACAGACAAACAATGTGCCGTATGCTCAGGATATATATATGATGTAGCTCACGGGCGTTTAGTTATAGATTTGGTTTTGGGTATTCAAGTAAACTCACTGTCCACGTGCAGTCAATGAACTCAATGCTGCTAATACTTGCCTATGGCATACAGCCCCAAACCTTAGAATTCCCTCTCCCATTTTTAATCTTTCTTGAATATTCTTCCCTTAGCTCGATTTTCGGTTTTCCCAGTAGTACTGAAATTATTTGAAATTTTTCAGTGAAATCAAAAGAAATATCTTGTAAAATATAATGTTGTAAAACGTCTGTTTTATATGTATAGATTTTCATGTTTTATACTTAACTTGGCAAGCTATTTTGTCTGCTAGATTATAACAAAATTATTTGCCTTTAGAATCAATCGGTAAATACTTTCTTTTTAAAATATACAAAGTCAGAAACTATTTTTAATTTTTGTTTGGCTTAAAAGCCATTATTAAGTACATTTTTGTACATATTATTAGGTTGTCAAGTATGAAATGAAGCAAAGATATATTAAGCTAATAACCTCATTTAGCGAATTGCATTTAGGCATAATTTACATTCTTTCCTTTTAACGAATATATTTCTAATAAAATTAATTAACAGCTCTATCTTAAAATCTTAGTTTTATTGAAAATTCGATTCAATTATGTGCATTTTTGTCTATTTCATAATTTGCTGCCTAATACTTGTGTCTGATACATTAACTCTAGTATGATGTGGATCTTGGAAACTTTTTAAAGGCTAAAATATGAATAAAAAACAAAACAAACAGAATCATTGAGCTTATTTTGTTGGAGTATAAACTATCAGAAATTACAGAGCACGCATCATAGAAACATTCTCTTCGACTATAAAAAGTATTCAACGTTAAATATTTATTGCGTAGTTGCTAAACACGTCACGCCAGTCAGAATCTACATAAACAGTAACAAATACAAAGGTTTCCAATAGTCATAAACTCAATGAGGCTTATTTTTATGTAAAAGAACAAGAATGCTTGTTTCCTTCAGATCATTCAATAAGAAGTTTTGTCAAAATTACAGATAAAAAAGGGTGAAGCATATACTGAATGCGAAAGCGGATTATCAAATAGTTTCCGGAGTCAATTTCTTGAAATAGTATTTTGATGAACGAATATACTTTTATAGATTCACATAGATGAAAGTATTCATGTAATTTATATAATATTTTATTTTACAATTACGTTCATAGATCGTACATGTCATTTTGTTGTCAAATACATTTATTTAATGTTACTTTCATAAATATGTATATGTTATTCATTAAATGTATAATAAGTAAACTCTTGATCACAATGTAAGAAGAACATCTTTTGTTATAGTTATGAAATTAAATATGCTTAAAATAACAACTATACATTTTAAGCTATATTAATTGTTTTTCCAAAAGAACTGAATGACTGTAGTACTCTTAAGTCAAAAAAAGTGATATTTTGATTTGTTTTAAATTATAGTTCCATTAATTTGGAATGAAAACACTGCCTGAAAATTACAATAAAAATGCTTTTGAATGAAAGTTCACAGAACAATAGCTGTTCTATACTTTCACAAAAGCTTAGTTATATTCTAAAAGAATATTTCAAAAGTATAAACAATCTCTTATTAATCAAATTATTACTTAAATTTAAAAATTAAAATCACTAAATAAAATTCATATTTTTAAATTAAATTACTATTTATTATTATTTGAATTAGTGTTCAAATATCATGTTTAAATATAAAGAAGAAAGTCTTGTATTTAAAATAAATACTGTTTCTGCTAGTTATACATACACACACACACATATAAATATATATATATTGTAGTCCTGCTGTGTCTGAGACTTTATTCTATCGTAACTATAGTTATCTTAGGTTTTATAATTATGCTGTGCATATTTTGTAATATATATATATAAAGAGAGCGTGAGAGAGATTATAGAGTTAAATTGTAAGATAAAAGTCTTCTTTATTTCTCAAATCTTCTACTTGCGTGAATAATATTTCGCTGCTTGCAATAAGATTTAAACATTTTTAACTTTTATTACAATTTCTGTATTTTTTCTGGGTAATAATCACACTTTGTCAATACAAAACTATCATTAAAACTATTTAGAAATTTATTTCTTTTCTATGTGACTAATAATGTAAGCAAAAAATTAATCGATATATGAAACGTAATACTTCTTGAAAAGGAAAAATCTAAATCTTACATAGGAGTTATAAACTCGTTAAATCACGGATTATCACGAACAATATCATCAAAGACGCACTAAAAGTTCTAGAGGTATAATTATGTTGTTAGGTACAAAAGTGGAAAAGTTTCATCAACTAAAAGTAAAAGTTTTAGTTAAGTAGTAAAAATGTCTATATAAAAGTATTTTTGGAATATTTTAGGTGATTACAATACATTAAGTCTCAAGTTTGCTTAAGAATCTTAAAGGTGATTATTTCACCATTTATCTCGTAGCATAAATATTAATATACTTTCTTCGGTTTAAATATTCTTGAAAATTTAGAATTTAAAGAATGCTTGCGCATAAATTAAGTTGAAAGGAATGTTAAAATCAAAGAATTATAAACAAATTTCTGTTATTCAAAAATATACAGTAAATGTCCTTTATTAGTAAATTGAAAAAGAAAAAACTTAGTTCAATTTTATAAATTGGGAATATAGGTATAATAGATAAATATAGTCTCACTTTCTAATAAATATCGAGGTACTTTTGAAAGGATAAATACTTCTTTATTATAAATTATTGTTTGTAATGCATGTGTTTGAAATGTGAGATTGTGCATGAAATGTGAGATTGTGTATGAAATGTGAGATTGTGTATGAAATGTGAGATAGTGTATGAAATGTGAGATTGTATATGAAATGTGAGATTGTGTATGAAATGTGAGCTTGTGTATGAATCCACATAACACTATAATTTAAATTCTTGACATAAAATATCAGCACTAGTCTTGTTTCCAGATACAAATAAATAACAGAATTTCAGGTGTTCTATTTTTCCTAGAACCACATTTAAAGAAATATACCTACAAAGATAAAACTAACAAAGAACTGTCAAAAATCATATTTTAAAGCGTTTACTAGATGCTGCTACTCATAAGTACAATTTTTCATTTATTTTTTCCTTCCATTTAAATCGTCTTCCAAACATGCAAATTGATCACATTTTCCTCACTTGCCTTTATTTTTGTAGATAAATCATTTCTCCAGAAAATATATTTATTTACGTTCATAAAGTATTTTTCTTCTATCTGTAAAAGATAAGAATAATTGTAAATATTTTCCTGCACTGCGATTACAATAAGCTAGTTTGATTAAAATTTAATTTATTTTTTAACATTCAAAACGGTTATAAGGAATCTCAGATGATTTTAGAAATCATGTAATCAAAGTGTGAGTATATTTTTATAAAAAAATAGCTTAATTATTGTAGTTTAGTAAATGAAATGTTTTGCGATCGAGTTCACTAATATTACTGAATGTTTAAATATTTTATGACCATTATAAGAAAAATTTATAAAAGTCTCAAAAGTGAACTAAAATATCTGTTATTATTTGTTGGTTTCAGTTCTATTATAAATCAAATTTCAAAGAAGTAATAAGAAAATATTTATTAATTCTTTCTAACATGAGTTTTATCATAGGGATTCAGGCTATTTTGCTTTCCCACCATGTATTTTGTTTTAAATATCGCTTAAATGACTTCTGTATTTGTCTATTTGAATCTTGTATATTTCATTTTAGAACACTTATACAATTCCAAACCATTCTACTTAACTAAAAATGTATGCAAAAATAAACAGTATTATTTGTAAAGTGTTTTGAAATGAACATTCTATCAATATAAAAACAGGAATTTTTGTTGAATAATTTATTAAAGAAATAAAAGAAATAGTCTTTTCACAATTTTTTTTAGGATAAATGTGAAGATATTACATTTTCAGTATAATTCTAATCAGTTATAAATGAGCTAATTTTGACAATTCAACATAAAATGGTATTTTATTTACTAAAACTTCTAGACTTTTTTTTAACAAAATATTTTTTTCAAAGAGCACTATAGATGTTCATATCATAAGTACATGAAAAGAGTTTACATTAACGTCCAATATTTTCAGTCACAATAACTCTTCGAAAATTGTATCAAATGTACAAGTAGAAATAATGTGTATCAGTATATATTTTATTTCAAATATCATATAAACATGAATGAAAAATTGTAGAAATTGTAAACTACCGTATATTTTCGTGTATAAGCTAAGATGTTTTGCAACCGTTTAAAGTCAAAGTAAGGATTCGGCTTATATACGGAAAAAGTAATTAAGGGCAAACGAATTGTTTATAGCATTTTTCCTATACTATTCGTTAGCGATTTTAATCATTAAACTTTTGAAAGTTTTGAATTGATTTTTTGTAATAAAAAGTAATAAATCGCAAGAACAATTTTAAGTCAGTGTCTGAATTTGAGCTGTCCAATAATCATAAAATTCACATTCACTCATTGGGAGGTTTGAATGCCTATGATCATCAGGCTGAAAGATTTTTCTCTAGGGTTTGAAAAATATGAAATATCAAACATAGCAAATGGATATAAAAATACTTCAGCTTCAGACACAGCTATCACAAATAAAGCTATTGTTATTGAACGGCTGGTGTTTTATTTTACAGCAAATTGATGGAAACATATTTCAAAACATTCTCTTCTTCATGATGCCATGTTTCTCCCTCTCTTTCTCTCTTAATACGGGCTTTAAAGTTTGGGTAACGTTTTGAAGAAAAATCTACTCTCAACATATATATATTCGGAAATATATGGTATCCATTTATGTATATTGTTTTGACGGAACACTCTGAACTTTATGTTAAGTTTTAAAAACTTAATTTCTGCCATTTTTCTTATTATTCTGATAAAGTTTGATTCTTAAAAAAGAAGAAATTATTGTGTGAATTTCCACTAAAACAAATTCTATAACCCTTCAAATAGATACGACTGTGAAGATAGAGCATAAAGGATCAGATTGCTTACTTAAAGATAATAGAAGACAGTAAGAATTCATTTCGATACTTCTGAACAAAAAGTATAACGGAGCATATAACTTCAACCTACTGAGAAGGAAATGATGACGGAATTTAAGGATTAGAGATTTTTTCTTATTAGAGATAAATGTAACGCATGATGGATTTGGCTCCTATAAAAATGTAATGATCTTACTTATATAAGGTTCCTTTAAATTTGCTGGCACAATTCATATTTAGATTCAGAACAGAAAATCCTTAATCGATTCCTCTGGTAATTTTTATTTTGTGGTTTTTTCCCTGTATTTTCGAATAGAATATCTTTGTAAAATCATATACAAATTTCCTCAATGGTGGAGAATTATTAAAATTACATACAAATTTGAGAAATTTTATCCAATTACACACAGAGTGTTTACAAAAGTTGCAATTTTAAATTAAAGATATACAATCTGCTTGGAGGCAAATTTAATAAAAAATAAAAGGAACGAATCTTACAGTAGTCGCATATAATGTGTAACATCTGACATGTTATCGTAAATATGCACAGTGATTTTAATCGAATCGGGTAAGATTGGTGTTAATTTTCTATCGAATAATTATATCTTATTAAAATTTATTTAATTAACCCAAGGAGTAATGCAAAGATCTTTATCAAAATAATTATTCTTGTTCAATTTGGGGAAAAGCGAAACACACGCACAATATAATTATGATAACTAAAATATGAGACACAAACACTTGTGATTTCAAAGTATTTAATAACTTGAAAACAGCATCAATAACAGTACCACTGTTAGCTGTCGAAACATTTCTGATTTGTGTTGATTTCGAGTTGAGTTCATCATTCAAAAATCTACGAGCGACAATCAAAGTTTCGACTGACAAATATGTAGCAGTAGTTGGGTATTACGTAGATGTTGTGAGAATTGTGTTTGCTTTATGCCTGAAAATCCCTGCTGGGTTGAGATTAATTATGTGCAATTCTTTTCGGCTTTACTCTTCCAATTTTTCCTACGTTTCTTTGCCGAAAATCTCACATATATTCTGCTCTGGATTTACCCGTCTCTGTAAATCACAAAATCATGAAAATTTAATTAGTTTGGTAAATGTTTAAATATTAGAAATATTGGAGAAAATCAAAATTACCCGTGTAATTAATTAGTTAGTTCTTTTTAATCACAATTAAAAATATCATATTGACAGGGACAGGAATTAACCTCAAAGTATGAAAAAGATATACACTAAAATATTTATTCGAATAATTCTATATTACTTATTCGTATTTTCTTAAGAATAATGGACTTTGTCAGACGCTTAACAGTTTATTTAATTATTAATATAGTTTACACATATTAATATAACCTCAGATTTCATACCAACGAACCCTGAGACTTTGATAATTGAGCATAAGAATCGTAAGTTTATCCTTGATAAGGCAATAATAATTGCTGGTATGTGCGAAGGGGATTTAGAGTCAAGAAAACGAAACCGAGTTTTTGAATTCGAATATTTTCAAATGCTAAATTTAACAACATAAAAAAGACTGGCCGCTATATCACTAATAGTGTTGAACCCCACGTGGTTATATCTTTACAAGATCCAGCTAAAGGACTTAGCTTCTTCTCTGACCCTAAAGTGAGAAAACAAAACAAAAACAAAGATCCCGCGGCTTAGACCGCTAGGGGGGGGACCCCTCTTGAATGAAGGAGAAAAACAGAACTGTCCGAGTGTGCGGGAAAGACGCCGCCAAGCGCGCTGATTGGTCAAATCAAACAGCGCGCACTTCCCCGACTTCCTGTTACGCATTTCCGTCCCTTTTCACGAAATCACTCCAACAAATATCCAGCAACCGAGAGTAAAGATGTTACACATCAAAAAGTAGCACTTTAAAGTATACCAAATTTTAAATGATCAATTTGACCACCGGCAAATGCAATCAATAGAACTTACATCTATTTTTAGCAAGTTTGCTACTATAGATTCGCTGGAGGTAGTTATTAGCGTTATTATCTTTAAAAGGCATAAATTTTTTAAAAAATCGCCACTATTGGCGAGTATTGACGAAGTGTAAACGCGAGTTTTGGCAACCATCTTAATCGTCATCAACATTACACATATGAAAAAAATAGAGTTTGAGTGCCACTCTTGACTAGGTATTTTTATTGATTATATTGGTTATAGCATCGAAAATTGATAATGTTGATGGATGAAATGTTAGTATTTTAATTTAATTTGTTCAATAAGATTGAAAATTCTTCATAATCTTTCATAAATTTTGACTCAAGAATAGTTATTTGAAAATTTATTGTATAATTAAACTAAATGTACTTATAAGTGCCTAATTTGGTAAAATATAATACAAAAAATATGAGTTGGAATAATGAAAACTTTCGAGATCATATTTATTATTAAGGTTAAAAAGTTAAGTTTAAATTTCAAATAACGATCAAATATCTTCGAACAGTTTATTGAATTTTGAGTTATGAAAATTTAGTTTATGTCAGAATATAAATGCGAACTTTTTTTCAAGAATTTGTTTTCATGTGGATATAATTTTATGGGGAAAGAATAACTTATTTGTTCCACTGATTTTTCGATTATTTTTTTGAAGATATACTGTTTATTATAACGTTCAATGTCATTATTCAGTAAGCTATAAATATCGAAATATTTGTTAGTTTGATTTATTTTTAATGAAATGTAAAAACTTCAAGAAAATATTATAGAATCCACTAAGTATTTCTCAGTTTTTTCTTATCGTGAAATTTAATTTATCGAATGTCACAATATTTTTGGTATGTTTTCTTTTCTTAATGTTTTTAAATATTTACGCATATACTTTATACAGTATGTAACATTGTTTGAATGACATGTATTAAAATTCTTCTGCTAACATCCAAATTATTGTTTCCTTAAACTTTATTTTCTAAAGGAAATATGATTTAAATAGCAGAAGAATTACTTTATTATCGCAGTCATCCTTAGAAGGTGTCTAACAGTTTTCATTAATGTATAAATTTTAATTTTTTAACTGTTCTGTATTTTTCAAATTATGTATAAATTTAATACGACATACGGAACAAAATTTTATCCATTTCATCCCATTACCTTAACAACTAATAAAAAATAATATTTCAGTTGAATAAATCCCTCGTTTGGGGGCATACAATTCAGGATGTACAAAATAGATTGAACTATTTTCATTATCTATCTTAAAACCAATATTATTCATGTTTAAAAAGCACCACACGTTGCAAAAAACTACAAATAAAAATTAATTAAAAATATGCTAGATTTATTTAAGTGAAGGGGAAGCATAAACAGAAAAATCTTATCATTTAAGTTTTCGTGAAATGTATGCTAGATTGCCACAGCTCATTAAAAGCAAAACTCCAGGCCATCATTCCATTGCAATAAATATTCCACAATTTGTTTTCATAATGTAATGCTTCATTTTAAATTATGGTAGTAATATTTTGAATCATTTCATTTCTTAATAAAATATTGCAAGGGAATTTACATTTATTAATCGTCTTGTTATTACCAATATGTAAGATGTTATGCCAGTTAGCAAAAAACATATTATTTCCAAAAATGATTTAAAAACTTACACTCGAAAAATATTCCTTGACGCTTAAAATTACTAAATGTTTTTATATGAGATATCTTTCTGCAATGAAACTACCCTATAGTTTCATTACTGCATATAATCTCATGCCTTATATGTTTCACAAAACCAATTAAATCATTCAAATCGTGGAAAATCCATTGTTCACAAAACGAATTAAGAACTAAACAGCCTATTTTCCTAATAAAAACTCCTAAATAAAAAAAGTTCAAAATCTAAAATTAAAGCAAGCTTGAAATAAAACAAATAATTTAAGAGAAATAAAATTGAGATATGTATTAAAATTCAAGAATCTAAATATTAATCTTAGTATCAAATCTTCATATCACAAGTTAAATTGCTCTAAAATACAGAATTATATTTGACAAACTCAGCTAGAGGAACAAGAGTGGTTGAAAACTTTTTTTAAATATTTTATTCAAAAGATCATTATATATATTAAATTAGAAAATGTAGTTCAATTAAGGTATTTACATTTATGGGAAAACTTCTAAAATTCAAAGGAGTAACGAGACAGTGTAAAAGGAGTAACAGTGTAACGAGAGATTGATAGAGCACAGAATAAAAACCTATCTCAAAACGGAAATAATGAGAAAAAAAAAGAAAACTCTCACGGCCTTTTAAAAAATTTTGTACAGTTTTTCATATGCATTTATATATATGAAAATGTAATGCATAGAACACAAATACCAAAGCTAAATTATTCTGATGAATAAAAAAATGTCTCTTCAAATTTTTTGGGCTAATCATTATTTTTAAATTAAAAATATTACTTTAATGCCTTATATTATTCAATAACTTTATTTGTATCATAAATATATTATTAAAACTCTTTAAGAACTGATATTGATTGATTTCAGAATATGTTTGATAAATTATTATATTCACGAGATTTTAATAACTGAAGAAACGTCTGTATTGTCAGCCAGTATTTTTATCCATAAAACTCTAAAAGCCTTTCATTCACGTATTACATTTTGCTATGCTCTCTTACATTTTTTTTGTTAATGCACCTTGAAAGATAAAAACAAAATGTAATTAGCAGCTAAATATTAAATAATGACTCTTGTTCTATGTTATTGTTAAAATAAAGCAGTATAGAATTAGAAATCAGTTTTAAATCGGATTGTGAAATGTTTTCTATTAAAATGTTTTTATGTAGTGTTTCTTTATGTTAGATCGCACCTAGTATAAGCCGAATTCTCATATGATTATTAAAAATATATATGATTACTGATGTTTTAAGAACCATCAGTTTTATTGAAATACATGGACTCTTCATTTTCAGTTATTTCGAAATGTATTCATACCTTATATTTCCAGATGAAGACATTAAAGAAAGAAATAAGAAAGACCTTTTTTTTTCTTATCAAGCTTTTCTTCTATTTTGAACTTTTTGTAAAAGCTGAGATAAAAGTTTCAAGATTGTTGAATCAAACTCTTATTTTCTTCGTAATAATACTTCTTTTGTAACTTTGAGCATTCCTTTTCTCGTACAAAAGAAACAAAAGTTTCTTTTCATTTTAAATTAAAGTTTTCTTTCTCTTTGATGTACTTTGATAGAGTGGTATTCATCCGCAGGGGACTATAAAATTAAATTTTAAAGCTTTTTGAGGTGTAGTATAACTTTTTTTTATCCTAGTAATAACGTAAGTTAAAAATTATTACAAGTTCAGTAAAACCTATTTCATTTTTAATTAGTAATATTCATCCAACCCTAAGTACACAAAAAAAAACGTGAAAAATAAATTCATTGAAATTAATTTAAAAATTCTGCTACTCAAAACATGGTTATATTTCATCACTTCATATTATAAGTGTATATTAATATCGTATTACAAAACTATGTAAAAGGACTACCGGTGACGCATTTCGTAATTTCTAACCACGGTCAGGTGAGGAGAAAGATACACTAAGCTGGTATACCTCTTCGAACTTCTACACTATTCAAACGGAACGAATTTGAACCCTGACAGATGTAACGTGTATCAGCTCCTCTTCACCACAGGTATTCAGTAGAAATGCAGCTTAAACTCATGACCACAGGCTATGACCAGTAAGCTACTACGACCACAAAAACATTAGGAATGAATATAATACACTGTTAACAAATTATAACCATTTGTCCAAAAACATAGAAAATTAAACATTTATATGGTATTTGGCTCCACTTTTGTTGATTATCCCAAATACTTCGTTTCTCATTGACATAACTATGCAGCTAGGCTCTACTTTAGAAGTATTATTCCATTGTATAATGACTATTTTCAGTTCATGGACAGATGAAAACTGTTTACCATTAGAATATGTATTTCAGCCGAAGTGCAAAAATTAGTATTTCTGCTGATTAGTTTCGTAACCTGCACATTGACTAGGGCAGGGATAGCGAACTAGGTTTGCAGCCCCGGGATCCCGATGGGTTTTTCAAATCCTGGGATTAAAATAACTAATCCCGGGATTTAGTTTTTGTCTAAAATATATTTTGATTTTTTTTCAAAGTATTGTGAATCTGGTATTACATTTGCTGTATCTTATTTACATTTTTTGTACTGCATACGTTTAATGTCAGTTTTCTTACGTGTTGAACTTTGAAAGGTTCGAGGCGGGTGTGTATGTTAAACCTTGAAATTTGATATGTTTTCTCTTATTGTCTACTGTAACTTTCTACCCGTCACTAGTGGGGTCAGAAAACGGACATTTCTACCACCCTCAGGATGTCCTGTGTCAGCTAACTTGGACAGATGATATTAGAATTTTTTGATGATATCTAGTACGGTTTTCAGTCACGGTTTTTTCTAATCCGGAATTTCCGGGATTAAAATTAATAATTCTGGGATTTAATTTTTGTGTAAAATATATTTTAAAAAAATCTCATAAAAACTTTCTAACAATTTAATTCTTTAAAAATTTATATTTTGTTTAAGAAATATGTACGCAGAAATTTTGTGCAATTATAAGTGCTATAGGTAAAAAAAAATGCGCAGCTCTCATTTCTCGTATGGGAGAAACGTCGCAGAGATCTAAGTGGCTCACTGCAATGCTTACACAATAATATAAGCAATGTCTCAAGAATAGATTTTGCCACAGTTCCTTCTTCAATTAAATGCCGTTAATTAATAGCGAACCTGCTTGAAAGACTTGAGACATCATATCCCATTGCATTGCTAACAGCTCATGCAACTGGATCTTCAACTTCAAATGAGGTAACACTTGAAATTGATTCACTTTCTGATTCAATAACTGGATCAATTTATATACAAAAACCATTAAGTGAAGCAGAAGACTAAATAAATTTATCAAAAAGGTCTCTGCACCAATGCAGTCTATTTGATTTGAATGTCATTAAAAATTCAAGAAGAAATGTTTCTTTTTTGAAAATGGAGGGAGACGTGTTGACTACCTGAAAAGAACATACTTCTATTTAATGGCGATAATACCTATTTAATGAGGATAAAAGGTATCCGATACTTTCTAAATATAAAAAATAATAATGAGAAATAATTAGAAGTTAATAATAAATTTATTTTATCAGTATTAAAAACTCTTTCAAATACATGTATGAACCTATAATTACTCTAAATGTCTGTATCATGCTTTGAAAATGATTCTTCACTCCTATTGCCACAGCAGAGTTCGGAATTTGTGCTGAAGTTGCCACTTTCCCACACGGTGTCATCTTCTTTGTCATCTAATGCTTTTGTTATGCGAAGTTTTTTTTAACGAATATATTTTCGAAGAATGTATAAGAATCATTAAAGACTGTTGAGCACTTAGAATCAAAAATTATAGGATTTTTCTCACGTCATCTATGTGTATTTGTTTCATCTGTGTCAAATTTTCAATGGCAACTTTTGTGTTTCCGTTTTTGTTTCTGCTTATAAAATTGCCTTTCTTTTCATAATTGGGTCACAGTGAACTCTTCTGGATGCTATTACCGAATATATGTTATGTTTAGTTGATTAAAAGAAAGCTTGTACAAAAACATTTCTTAATACTAGAAGACAACAATGTTTAGGGTAGACTGACTCCTTAAGATAAACTGCGAAATATGAAAAATCATCGATGCAAATGACCAGTATGGTATTTTTCTTTTTGAACGGGAGTATATCCACCCGTCCTTCAGCAAATGTTTTGCATTCGTTTTTTAGACTCATCTGAATTTCATTAACATTAACACTGAAAAAATAGTGTGGCTTAGATTCCAGTAAATACGGTAATTCTCTCGACACAATATACTGTAAAGGTTTTCAATCAGGCAGATGTTTATTTGGAAAATCTAATTCAAATTATTATTTTATTAAAAGTTATCTGATCAAGTGAACACTGAAATTTAAATCTTTGAGAATATATATTTATGTTTAATATGCCCTTCATTTTTCATCGTTAATGGTGCTGTGTTTGCTATATCGGGCTTTCCACCTATTGACATCTTTATAATCAGAAAAAATGAATTCAAGAATGCAATGAAGAACTGTACCAATAAGAGTCTAGATGGTACCCTGCGATTTTCTGATCTCCCTCATCCTTCTGAACGATTTCCCCTTAATTTTGTTAATTACCGTAAAAATATTGAAGACAACTTTCCTGTTGTCTTCTTTACAGATGGTAGCAAAATTATATATATATATATATATATATATAAGGTTGGCCTTGCATTTGTTATTTTCCAAGATTTTATTGAAATTGAAACTCGCCAATTTAGAATAAGAATTGAATGTAGTGTGTTTCAGGCTGAATTACTTTGCATAGCTCAAGCAGTCTCATGGATCTGTAAAAACGAAAACCTTTCATTGGATTTTTTAATTTGTAGTGATTCTATTTCATCTTTATATGCTTTAAACAACATTGATTCTCAAAATCAACTGATTGTTAAAACGCAAATTGATCTCAATTTTCTTCGAGGCCCAGAGGTGTAAAAGTTTCCTTTTCTTTTGTTCGAGGTCATACGGGAATCTATGGCAATGAACGTGCTGACTGGCTTGCAAAAGAAGCTACAAAATTAAGTATTTTGATTCCTATGAGAATTCCGAAATCATATAATAAAAATATTTTTAAGGAAAAAAATTATTTCTGAGTGGAATAAATTATATCATATATCAAATAATGCGCTCTTCACCAAGGAATTTATTCCTTCTATTCAGAGACGTTTAAAGGCTAAACACTTTCACCTAATTTTATACTTACCCAGTTTCTAACTGGGCATGGAAACATTAAAGCCTATTTAAAAAGCTTTAATTTGTTGCCTACTGACCAATGTTCTTGCTTCAGTGACACAGTCCAGGATGTCAAGCATCTAATATTTGCTTGTGCTAAATTCTCTTCCGAAGGACGTACTCTCATGAATTGCCTACAAAAGAACAATATAGCGTGGCCACCTCCTCCTTTATCTGCCTTTGTTCAGAGCAAGTCTTCTTTTACATCGTTTTGTGCATATATTAATAGCATTTTTTCTCGTATTGTCTAAATTGTAAATTTAATTTTTTTTACTATTTTATTATTTTTTTGTGTGTTTGCTAACATTTACTCTGTATGTATGTATCTCTCTCTCTCTCTCTCTCTCTGTTTTTTTTAAAATTGCGTATATATATATATATATATTTTTTTTATTATATATATATATATGACTGTATGTATATTCTTAAGTATTTGTGTGTATGCATGCTTTTACGCATTTGTATTTTGAAAATTTTATTCTGATCACACATGTGCTTCCAAAACTTCACCATTGTATAATTTTAATTACTGAATGTCTCCGTTTTTGTATGTGAGCAATCTTTTATTTTGTACTGTGTTTATTGTATTTGCATCCCGTCTTGTTTCTTTTTACCTTTCGATTTCCCATTTGTGCTTGTATCCCTTTACTTAAAACTTCCTACCACTATTGATTGAGTATTGACTTACGTTTGTAAGCCTTGTGTTATACTTGTTGGCACACAAGGAGTCTACCTAGAGTCTCAAAAAAAATAGTTGATTCATCATTCCTCATACCACGTCACAATTGTTCATGAAACATAAAAAAAAAAATTTAACTAGCCCATTCGCACTCTATTTGTGCAACTAATGCCTTGATTTTTCAAAAGGTAATCTACGAACAATTGCATTGAGGATGCATATGTGTTATGAGTTATTGTACATTAATGTCAGATATATTTTAGCAACATGCATTAAATGAGATTAAAGCTTAAAATTTGCTTAAAAAGACGATTATATAAATTGATTGCAAGATAAAATGCATTTTCACCTTGATGGAATTTTGATATTTCGAACCATGCTACGATTGAGCTTGTATAGTACCAGCTAGTTCACGCTCAAATATAAGCAATAATTCTTTAAATCCAAAAAAAAATATTTACACCAGATTCATTTATTTTTGTTTCATTTTTTTTAAAGCTTTTAAATGAAAATTTTAGTTTCCTTTTGAATTTTCAGAAAGGAACATATTTTATCTATATAAAAAAGACTTAAATTGATCAATAAGCATTTTTAGTAGAATTGTTTTTTAATTAATTACCCTGGAATGAGTATATTTGCGTACAAGAAATTTATGTGTGTGTAAAAGAAATTAATTAAAAATAAATATTACAGAATTATATTCAGATTGTCAGTATTATTAATATAAGTTATATAAGGCAGTATAATTCCACGGTATCCCAATGCTCAGTATAACAATGTCACAATCGACATTGTTGTAGTTCAAGCGTTGGTTTCTAAAGCGAAAGAGAGCTTTTTATAAGAGCCACTCCAGCCATGAAACAGTTCTAAAACACACATTAAACATTCTTACGCTCAAAACTATCAGGTTGGTAGGGTATGGATGTTTGGAACGTGGAATATTGGCTTATATATCCGTGCCATATTTGTCAATCGGCCGTGGTTCAAATTGCGAGTGAATGAGTAAGAGTTTTGTTATGTCGAACTATAAAACTATATAGAGATATTGGCGACGTACTTCGTAATTTTGATCATTGGTCAATTGTAAAGAATGACACTAAATCTCGAACCTTCTTCTCCAAATTACCACACCAAGTCAAGGGGAAGCTTTTAAGATCGATAGATTTCATATGCTGACCATAACAATTAAGCTACTGCGGTCACTTCAAAAAAATCCGTCAACAACAGACTTCACGTTACTACTATAAGTGTCGTAATTAAGCAGTTAAGCAAGCAGCTATTGCATGTGTATGTTTTTTTCGGATTGTACATGCCTTATTTTTAAACTAATACAAACTATGAAGAAATTCATCAAAAATAAGGCATATTATAATAGATATTTTTGAGAATATTAAGAATAATACAGTAAGAGGACAAAGAGATAGCTTTTTTTCCCAAATATACCTAAATCTCATTTCCAGCATTAATCATCTATAAAAATCCAATGGTGTGAGAATAATTCCGGTCTTGGTAAAAGAGATAAAGGAACAGAGTAAAAAAGCCTGCAGCGTATGTATTTGAATATAAAAACTCTTCAATGGACACATATCTACCTTTATAAAGAGATCTTTTTCTTACAAAAAGACTCAGGGGTGTTGTCTACTTTATGTTGTAACAGCGATGAAAAACTTTCGAATAAAAGGATTTAACCACGAAGTTGAAAGAAAAAAAATATATATTCACTTATCAAGTCAAGAGTATGGCTCTGAAACATTTTAATACTTCACATAAGCAAGCACAATAAATTCCTTTCGTAAAATATGGTGTTTTTATACCTAAATCTATAGTTTTTCCCTTATTTGTTGTTATCCATCTGGGATAAAAGTTTTAAAAGAAATATTTCTGTTTATTTTGGTCAAAGCTTTCTTTTCTCTGTTCTCACTCTGTCTACATACAATGAGCTTCAAAACAAAAACAAAAAATTGTAAATGCTATGTTATAAGATACGTGTGTTTTTTAGTACAAATACCCAAAATATAAGGATCATTTATTTGAAAATATGTTTTACTACTTCCTCTCCATTTGATATTTTGTTGACTTAAATCTCTTTTATATCTTGAGTTATGGCAAGAATGAAAATCTTTTACAATTTTTTCACCAAAGTTAAATCTTATTTTTTCGTACAAAAAACTCGGTATGTTCAGATTGTAAGGATTGTCTTGAGAATATTTTGTATGTGTAAAAATAGCATCTTATATAGGTATTATTTTATCTTTCCATGTATAACAACAGCTCTTTGGTTTATTTCAAGGAAATAAATAAAGAATTTTGTAATTACAAGGTCCTTTTTATTGGATTGTAATGAGGAAAAAAAATTTTTTTTCCTAATAAAAGAAGAAAGCTTTGCACAGGTTGAATACTTCACTTTTTTAGAAGAATTTTACCTCTTACAGTACAACTCTAAACGTTTTTATTCAATAGAAAAATTATCAATTTGATGACACATTTTTCGAACTATCATAAGAAAAAAATACAACCGGATGATTCAAAACTAATGCGACCAATTTCAGAACATCATAAACTTTTATTGAACTAAGTTATTTACAGGAAATTTTAAATGTGGTTTAGCATAGTGCACTTTACGTAAACGCTTAGGCCAAGCCATTTTGGGAGTTATTTTTTCAACTTTCTCTTTGAGTGCTTTTTAAAGCCCTTGAAGTGTTCTTACTTTACGCATATTTAATTATTTTTCTAAGTATCAGTAGCAATTTCTCAGGAAGAAGAAAAATTTATTTTTTTTTATCTTTCAGTCATTTTCTAGTTGATTTTCCATTATGACAGAGTGCAGAATCTTGGTGAAAAACAAAGTTTCCTTGAATGTAAAAACGTTTACTTTTTTTGATTTTTTGCTTCAAAACTTTATTCTGATAGAATTTAGAATCAATTTTAGCTTTTGGTTCTGCAAAAAATGGTTTTGTTAAAACATGAGAGGACATTCCCAACCATGCCATAACATATGATGGCTAACTTTTCTTTTGTAAAACTGCGCGCTGCGTCTTTGCGACGCTTTTCGCAGAAAATGTATCGTATCTTCGTTTTGCCAATTGTAAATGACAGATGAAACAGAGCTTCATCCGCAGTAACCCATGTTTGATATCTAACATTGCGTAGTCTTAAATATGGAGGCCAAGGACGGTTTCTGCGTTTTTCTACGTCTTTGCAGACATTTAATAACAGAGAGGTTTTTTCACTTTTCCATAGCCATTTTTTTTATCTGACTACAAATTGTCGATTGCGCCAAGTGTAGTTTATTTGCTAAAGTTCTCTTTGAGACAGAAGATTTTCTACATTGATAAGTATTTCAGTTTTTTTTTTTCTTTTTCTCCAAGGACTTCTTTTCGTCCACATTTTTTTCCACTTTTGCTTTTGACTGCCAGCCAAATTTTGTTTCTTTTTGAAGTTCAGATGATAATTCATTAGAAAAATTATTTTCTGATTTTTAAAAGCTTTATTTATGACAGAATTTGAGCAAACGTCCATCAAAAACTTTAAAATTTCGTTTTGGATTTGAGGATCTAATTTCAGAGCCATAGTTTACTCTCACTAATAAAAATAGCTAGACTGATAATTTAATCGTTTCATTTTAAAAATATAACGGGCAATAAAGTGATTAAAATTTACCATTAATAGTTATATATTTTTAGAATTGGTCACACAAATTTTGAATGACGGGTGATGCTAATGAAATGTTTATGATAAAAATAATTATGTGTAAGTAAAATATTTCACAAAAGTAGATGTTTCACAAAATAAAGGCATTGCACCTAAATTGTAATACCAACTCTTTTGTACGAATGTATCCTTAGCGCCTAAAAATCAGAATGGAATTACATACATTTTAACTTGTAGATGATGCTCATTTCGGTATCAAATTTCGAACTTCACACCTCTTCTTATCATCCCTCCCAGGACGATGAAACTGAAAACAATGATTGGAAAAATCATACATTCATGTATGGCATGAATCGAAGAGTGAAATGAATCTTGTTGTTGATATATTTCATAAAAAAACTCTATTAAACTCTATTAAGAATTATTTTATAGAGCTTCGATTACTAGATTTCTACAAAAATAATACTTTCCGCAAACCATATTAACAATGCTACATATTAATATCCATTTTAACAACATAAAGTCTAACACTAACGAAATATTCAAAAAATAGACCCCAACATTTAAAGAACAACAATAATATACATATTCAAGACCAAATTATTGATTCTTGACAGCCCAAAATTAGTATAACAGAAAGATCTGGAATAAACTGTTTGACATAATTCTTATTCAACTGAGAATAAACTCGGATAAAGCCTCAATATTCCCTTGATTACCTATTCTTATTTGAAATTGAAGTATTATATCCTTCAAGAGCTAGTGCTCAAAGAGTCAATTTGTTAGTTTGAGGAGGAGTATGTAAGAGGATTTTGATCTGATAATAATTCAATTTGGATGCAAAGATTCTACCAAAGCTTTTCAAAACCTCTATTACGGTATTAGCTTCAATACACTATAGATGTCTATCTAAATTGCTTTTCAATTCTGTTTGTCATTTTTATCATTTAGGGACAAACAGTTTTGGTTGTTGAAGCATCCGCATGTAATTGGTAGGATAAATTGGGTTGTATAATGTTTTTATTGGGTTTGTTTTAAATGCTGTAAATGGCTCTCCACTCTATGCAATTTTACTCAGAATGTGGCTCTTGTTTAATTCTGTCAGTGATAAAATGGAAGAAGCAAGTTCTTGAAAATATTATTTTTAATAACGTTAAACCTGAAAAGTGTTGCTATTTTCCTTTTGTGTGACTCTCTACAGTTATATTTTTAATCAATTTATTTCTTCTTTGCGGTTATTTAGTTTATTAATGTAAACATGATGTTTTAATGGCCGGTGGCCAAGAGCTATAGTCTTAACTCATGTTATTGTTTTCGATTTATGGGTTCAAGTACATCGGGAGTCCTATAGAGGGAAGGATTTCTGATAAGTACGTTGAGGTCAAAAATTTTTATGTTGGCATGATGGTGAAGCTTAAAAGGTAATTTATCAGCTCATATCTTTCTCATCACTTAACCAGGATTTAAAATTAAGAAGTGCTTCAATCGTTTGCTTTAAAATGTGGTTAGTAAACAATTAATCGGGGTATTATTGTGTGCTACATTGGGTGATTCAAAAATAAACATGAAAAGAGACTTGAAGAATTTATTAATTGCTCCAATGTGACCTGTTTTCATAAAGCTTGATCAAGCTATTTGCACATCCACAAAAGTATTAAAGATATTTTATCAAAACTTAAACAATCTTTAATGCGATCGGATGACAAAACCTTCAATAGAAATGGCACTTAACTTAGTTGCTTTGATTAATTGATTTATTTAATACAAACAACAAATTTTGAGGCTAAAAAATGGCAATTGGCGGCGGAACTTATAATTTTGAACCACAATGATGTAGCCAACAAAATATCTGTACTGAAAGTACATTCTAAAGGGGACTCGGCACCTTTTTTCAATTTTTTTTTTTATTTAAGGGTTTTAAAATATCCTTTGTGTTTATTATAAACAGTTACTATTAAACAAAGAAATTTTACCATGAAAAATAAAGCTAACTTTAAAAAAAATTTTAAAAACTTAAATTTTTAAAAAAAGTTTAACGACTTTTAAATTTTTTCTTCTTTTACAATTATTTTTGTTTTAACACCAAAAATTTTTTAGGCTTATAAGACTATTAGCAATAACTTAAGGGATCGATTTTGCAATAAGCAAATTAGCTTTGGGAAAAAAAAATTTAATGTATACAGCAATGGAAAAAAGGCTAAAAAAGCATGATTTCTGCTACATTTTCTTTTATAAAATTTTTTCTAATCAAAATATTGAAAAATAGATCCCTAATTTTATTAAGTACATTGTAATAAACATACATACCAAAATTCAAGTTGTTTCATAAATATCTGTAGAAGTTTTGTACTTTTAAAAATCGTGTTTTCATGAAAAAACTCAAACTGAGAAAACGCAATTTGAAGAATACAAATCAGTAAATAAATATCAAAACAACATCTAAATTTTTTGTAATAAGTTGTTAATATATTGTATAGACAAATACCATTAAAATAAAGCATAAAACAGCTCAATTTCAAAACATTAAACAAAAATATAAGCTTTTTATAAAAAGCCTGTCTGACCTCAAAATTACGAAAAATAGGAAATATCATTATCTGACGTATTGTGACGGGGCTATCCGCGTCAATCTTCAATTAATCCTCTTGGGTAACTTTGGGGCCAGCATTTATTCTATTTCATAGCCTCTTCGGGAAAAACACGAGATAGATATATGCTAATGAGTTCGACTATATAAAATCTAGATTTCGTAAATGTTAAGGAGAAAGAGAAGGAATTGCCAAACTAAATGTAAGTATCGTCTACGGATCACTTCAACAAGTTTAACGCGTATTTGATAGTATTATAGCCAAGTAATAGATTAATCATTGAAGAAATCAATTTAAGTACTGACCTGAGGTTAGCAAGAGTTCGTCTCCTTGTCAATTCTGATAGCTGAGATTACTTAGACGGGAATATTAGTTTGAATGTTAGAATTGAGTATTAGATTTGAGTATCAGGATTAATCTAAATATTAGAAAATCACTCCAGGGATTCCACTTATAGTTTGAACTTGTGCTTGTTAATTGTGTTTGTCTGTCTACAATAAATAATTATTGTTATGGCTTTTGTCGGTGATGATATGTTTCTTTCCACACCAGGCGCGCCGGGCAATGTGAACCCAGTCCAAGATAGGACAGGGGCACGGCATTATTTTTGCAAGAAACATATATTAAATATTTTCAAAAATAAATGAAATACATAAAATAAATAAAATGAAAGTATATGAAGTGTACAATAGAGAAAATTAAAAAACTTTTTAAAATTAATTTGCTATTTAATTCAATATCTAATATAAATAAAGTAAAACATGTTAAATCTAAAATTCACTATTTTTCCAAAAAAATTTTGTTTTAAAATTGGCCTGCGCCATAAGTCATTCCTTCTCTTCGCTTAGCTAATAATTCTTTTCTATATATAGCTTTTTTAATAAGCTTAAGAGCCAGCTTATTACTGGCATTTTGACGACGTTTTCTAAATTGTCGTTTTCGACAATCTAAGATAGTAGCAAGTTGTTTGGTAGAACCTCCAGTAGCTACACCTAATGCTTTCTGTGTTTCTACTATGGTACGTACTGTACCCTTATTGAATTCACCGACAGCTTCTGTTATTGCCCGGTTAACACGTCTTTTATTCACAAAAATTTCTTTTGGACACTTTGCCCAAGACATGCTATGCAAACTTTCGTTTGCATTTTGTGTTCCGCATCGAATACACCTTTCTAACAATTCATTAGATGCAAATCTTTGGTAAATTGGAAGAATTTTTGGAAGGAACTTTTCATTTATTGGTGTTCCTACATTTAATTTATGATTTCTTGGTTTTGCACCGTTAGCAATCGCAGATTGGTAGAAACACCAAGAGTTTGCTCCTGCAGGACACTTTGAATGCTGAGGTTTAGCATCTGTAGAAATGCCATGCAACAAGGTAGCATATATTGCTGTTTTCATAGCTTTCACATCCCCTTTGTGTCTCAAAATAGCCTTTTGGTAGGTGGTTAATTTCTTAATTGTAGCTTCTTTCAAACTACCATGAGCTTTACCACCTAAAGAAATACCTTGAGCACGACAATCTTTAACAGTAGATCTTAAAGCTGTTCCTAACCGCTTACTGACATGATTTATGCATTCTTCCTTTTTTATCACAACATCCGGTCCGTACACTTTTTTCTCAACCAAGTAATGAAATGTTTTACAGTCACCATCGGATAAAACTGTGATATAACGAAATCCGAGTGATGTGGATCTTTTCCATAAAGTTAATGCAGCTTCCATTTCCATCGATGTAGATGAGCCCAAGTGGTTTATATCACATTCGCTTTTATGTCCTTCATATCATATGCTGAATTCAGCACTTGACTCGCCTAACTTATTTTTTGCCACAGAGCAATGACGACACACCTTACTCATCGCTTCAAAGTCAACGACATAACCGGTGAGCATATCTATAACACACCCTACACCGATGAGTGAGGAGTGACCACGAGTTAGCCACGTACCATCAAAACTAACACTTAGGTCTGTGATTTCAGCAGAACTATGAGCTTCATTCTTGTACGCATCTTTAATCTCTCTGTGGGTTTCCGCAAATATGTTTTCAGATGCCAGAGTGTATGCGTTATTCAGCCTTCTTGCACACTTCCCATATGTAGTTGATAAAAAAGGATCCATTTTCATCACCATACAAAACTTTTCTATGGCTGAATAACCTTTCCCAATGTGTGAAAAGGCTTGAGTTATTCTCAAATTCACATCATGGCTGGTAGGACCAGACTTTAGAGAAGTATTTACAACAGTTTTGTTTTCATCACAGTTGCTACACAATAGTTTTAAATTTTATGAAAATCCCAACTTGGCTCCAGGCTCCAGTTTCAAAGTTTGTTTTTCACAATATATAATGTCCAACAGCAGAGGTATCCTTTTTACCTCAGTATTTAACTTTCGAGGCGTACATTTGACACTAATGGATTTTTATTCACTTCACAATCAACATTCTCTTTACGCCATCGCTTTTCATTCATTTGCGAAGCATGCAATCAACTATTCCTAAGAGGCATATTAGCGATAATAACAACTTTAAAACTAAAAAAATGAATAAATTATGATTGAAATAGCATTAAAAAATGCTGTTTTAAGTTTCTATGAAGTAAAAAAGTAATCAAACTAAAAAGCACACAGCAAGCAAAAATGGCAAAGCTAATGTAAACAAACAACTTGGCTGATAGTTACAGTTACAGCTTAAAGCGTTCTCTTCTTCTGTGAAGTTTTTTATATAAAATATTGGATTTATTTTCAAGTAAAAAAGTGTAAACATTGAGGGGGCGTGGCATTTAAACAGCTTTCAGAGCTGTCAAAATATTTAAAATACATTTTGCTAAATTTAAAATAATCAGATCGTTTCAAAACTTCGCACAGTTGTGTGCCAGAGGTATCAAACTACATTTTAAAGTAAAAATTGAAAAATTGATATTTTCATCGATTTTCGGCTTTTGAAAGGTGCCAAGTCCCCTTAAAGCTCTCTAAACTTAAATCTTTGAACTTCGGAAGTACATTTAACAATCATATTATACAGCGCGTCTTTAATGGCATCAGAGCTTGAGTTCACTACCGCGTTGCACTAAAACCGTCATTTTGGTGATCATGGCTATACGGCCGACGTAGTCACCATGTTAATGTAGATGTGAAAAATACCAACTTTGTCATCTGAACAAGATTCAAAAGACTCAGTTATCGAGATGAGTAGATATTTAGAAACACAAAGATAATAAAACATGTTTTTTTACACATTCAACATAGTTTTCACACAACTCTCGTATAAGTACGCATTTGTTTCTTAGTACTGTCCATAACCTTAATTTTACAAGAATATGGGACCAACTGTCCCTAAGTAAATGTAATTGTTTTTGGAAAGGAATATCGAAGCATTTCTATATGTATATATTTAATTAAACTATTTTTACTCAATTGCAATATTTTATAAATTACTTCTAGACACTTATATAGTATTATAAAGGAAAAATTTGCATAATTCGTAAAAAAGAATATACTTGTAATTACCTTATATCCATATTGTATTATGAATTAATGTATTAAATTAATTTCAGGTGAATTTAAGGAATTAGCAGTAGTAATAGTAGTAATTATCTAATATTTTTGTGCTCAATCAGAGAAACTGTGTGAATTTTTTAATAACTTTTATTTCTTTAATGTGTAAATACGTGACAATTACATTTGAACTGAATGGTCATACATATTACTGCATTAACCTCTTAAAAGACCATCATTGCAGGAATCTTTAAATTAAGGTGATATGGTATCCTAAAAATCATTAAACTTACGAAAAAATTTTATTGGCTTATTTTTTTACCCCATATCTTTATAAATATGCCTGCAAAATTTCAAAGCTTTCCCTGCATTTTTCATTAAGTAATGGAGCAATGTTTGATGCTAAACAGCAACTACCACGCCTACATTTCAGATTATCTGCTAGAAAAGAGCCTGATAAAAATAAATTAATTATTTTTCTAATGCGCATCAATGAGATTGACATTATACATGCAGTAATAAATCATTTTAAGAAAGAATTGTTCAATCCATGCAAAAATTCTAGTTTGTGAATTATTTACTGGAAGATCAAATGGATTTGGTCAAGATTTAAAAGTTGTGCGTGCTTTTTATGATATTATTATGAATGAAATTAAAATTTCAAAACGGATTCTCCCAAAGTACAAATACTAAATCTCATTTTTATAACTCAGATAATTGAAAATCTAATTCGCAAGAATAGAAAAACTCTCCCATTTTTATATATTTGTTTTCGGTGATTTATATATATCCCGTATGTGCGAGATTCTACACTTTTATTATTAAAATATTTTAAGATATTCATTTAAGCAAATGCACATATACAGTTCTTAGATTTTGATGTATTTTACCTATAAAATGTAATTTGATTTTGCTTTTATTCGTGCACAATATTTAACATGCGAAGGCATTTAAAATCATGGAAATAAAAAAATAAAGGCATAAACATCTTTTGTACATGTTGTGCATTAGCTCTGAGCATGGAAATATCTCTGAAGTGTGTGTATTTAATTTTTTTTTACAATTATTAAGATAAAGTTTTATGAACTATTGATCTTTCATTCGTTTTTTCTATATATTCATTATGGCAGTATACTGTTTAATTGTTCTACATTTGTGCAAATTTTTAAGGTAAGTATTTTAAATAAGCTAATTAACATTTCATAAAAGTTTCAGACTATTCGATGAGTATTATATCATGCTATTCATGGAATGAAAACTTCAAATTCATTTTTCTCCATGTTGGATTTGTGTACATATCCTGTTATTCAAAACCCTAAGGCTTTTTTGATAATTGAAGTATGGGTTTGAAATTTTTATACATGTTCTGAAATGTATGTTTTGTAAAACTGTGCATGAAATTAGCTCTAACGTGTTTAGTACTTTTTCTAAAAAATTTCAAAATCAAAATTAATGTTTTTTGGGGAATTTTTGGAAGTTTATAAAAAAATTAATAAAAAAATAAAGAACAACAGCAGAAAAAAACTCATGCACAGTTTTATGTATTATATTATAAGGTACTTGGAAAAAATTTTGAAAGAAAAGAGACATATTTAAAAAAGCCTTAGGGATTTAAAAAATGCTTAAAAAAGCCAAAGAAATTTAAATTTTACAAATATTTTGCAACAAATTAAAAATGTTTTGTATGGAACTATTATTAAATATTAACCTTTATGAAATACAATTAAAACCAAATATCAAGTATTAAAAATAAAAAAAAATTGTGAAGATGGTACCATATCGCCTTAAAAACCAAATGTAAATTATTTATAAAAAATTCATGACATCATGACTGTTTATTTTTTATCATGTGCTTCGTTTAATTGTACATTTCACATAAAAATAGCTTAAAATGAATCAAAAAATATTTATCACTGTCATACAAACCTTCATGCATAAAGCTAACTAAAAGAGATTAATCAAAAAAAATTAACAGCTTCTTAAAGTAAAAAATGAAGATTTTGTCTCAGTTTCTCTAATAAAATACTGATGCCTGCAAAAGCCCAACTTAGAAATAAAAATTAAATTAATCAATATTTTCATAATAAAAATAAAAAGAATTTCGGTCACATAAAAAATTTAATGTTTCGCTCCCGTCAAGTCCATACCCCGCATGCCCGCATTCAGGTAGCACACTTATTTTCTTCTATTATACCATTAATTCATTGTAGTAAATTTATGTTTCAGTTAATTTGTGTCATATTTTCGATTCCTTTTGTTTTTCTTAATTTCTGATGGTAAAAAATTTTGTTTTTTTATAATCATCTAATAAGCATTTTTCTGCAAAATAAAAGGAACCAGTTGTGAACAACTGCAATAAACAATGCCCCACCAAAATATCATGACATATTCTTGTGTGGCGTGACATGGATCTGAATAAATCTGTTTTCTCAACTTTGCTACATTCGTATATAATTACTGTAAATATATTGAAAAAGAACTGTCGGACTGTACCATCGAGTTGGCCATCTTTGGGTGTGCAGTGACAGTGCATTAGACGACTTGGACGGTGAAAATGGTGCAAAACGTTATTTTTCTATTAATATTAAAAACAATCAATCAATTAATTAATAAGAACCTTTTAAACGTTCGCATTTAATTTCTGCTATAACTTTTCTACATTTTGATTTTAATATATAAAAAAAAACTTCGTACTTACAATATTAAAATCAAATGTAAACATTATTGAATTATAATACACTCCGTAACAAAAAAAAACAACCATCAAGGAGTTCACGCAAATGTATGAAACTCGGGAGATATGTACATGTATAGAAAACTTAACACACACAAATTCAAAATCGTTTGTCCATCTGCCTGATGCAACTATTAACCGATTGAGTATTGAGTCTTAGAATACGTGGATATCCTCCTAAGTGATTATTCGACGTACACATTACAATTGCCAAGTTCTTTTCATGCGATCTAGCAATGATTGGGAAGAAGATTTTCTCTAACTCGTTCGAAAAATCTCTTATGATGTTTATAGTCATTGAGTCCGCTGCACGTCAGTTCTTTGATAGGAACGCGTCAAGGACTGTTAATGCCAAGCCGGAGTTCCTTCTGTCGTCATTCCCAATATTTTTGGCACACATTCTCTGTACAGCCATTTTCCCGAACATTATTAAATGGTAGCATCAATGTCACCCAGTTAAATGACCTTATGATATGACCACCCTTCTCAATTTAGTACAATCGCACGTCTTCTCTAAAGTGATAATAACTGTTCACAAATCCGTCTGAGACTCTTTGGTATAGTCCACTTGTGTCGAAGGAGCTACATTAAAAAGGAGTTGTGCCTTAGAAACGTAATGTTCTCTGCTTTTTACAGTATCTGTGTGTTCTATTGCAATGAGCTGTAACTCCAGTTTAACAGTAAATTGCCACTAAAATTTAATAATTTTCATATTTTTTCATATGATATGTGCATACACAACTCTTTTTTGTAATCAAACTGCATCTTCATGGTATTTGGCATTTTTAAATTATAAAGCGCATTACAGTAAAAAGAAATCATGACTTTGCAGAAATATTTCCTTAAAATTCCTCCTGTTTATTATCATTATTTTTCTACAATTAGATGAAATTTCGTTTTATTAACAAATGAATTTATTTGAATTATGCATTCCCATGCCTTCGAACTAAGGAAAAAGTTATTTAATTAATTTAATGAATAAGATAGGGATAATTTCGTTTTACTCAGCAAGTTGAATAATATTCCTACAATAACCGAATTTAATTAAAAGAGTCGTAAAAGAAAGCCTGAGTTTATTGATGCAGAAAATCCCAATAATCCCTGGAGCTTTACTTTCACTAATTAGTTGCGCCCATGTACTGTATGTGTACAATAATGTTCCATTTCCTTGTTCGTATATTTGCGTCTTTAAATAAATCAATAATGAAATAAAAGCTGGTATGTATTGTATGTCTGAAGCAAATTGACGATTTACGAATAACAGTGCTACTACGCCTTCTAAATGTTAACTTAGGAATTAAACAAATTAAAATATTTTCTAATTATTTTATAAATAATGCTTAAGATGCTCTTTACTGCGTTTTTTATTTCTGTTTTGAGAAATACAGCAAATTTGATGAATTTATTTAAACTAAATATGTAAATACTCGGTAAGAATAAGACTACTTGTGTGTGAAATTAATATTTGTGTAAGTTTTTTATTATAGCATCGATTAAGTAATAATTTATTTGCTAGTTATCGTAAAATATATATGTATTAAATTGAGAAGTAATTAGAAACACACATTTAGAAAAATATTCTCATTATTTGATATCCTTTTATTTTATTTATTTATTTTGATATTTGTATACTTATCCCAAGTTAGGCTAAACCACATAAAAGAATCAAGATCTTTAAAAAATACACATCTACAAAAAAAAACATTTTTCACTTGAATTATATGCCAAGATTATTTTTGAAAATTTAGATTACCAAATTGTTGGTCACAAATGATGACTTTCACAAAGGCTTAAGATTTTATCTGAAAAAAGAATTATTTGTGTAAAAAATGTTTTGTATGCCAAGATTAAATGCTCAATTATTTTACGTCGGGATTCAATAAGTAAGGTAACAAGAGCTCTGACGTTAGTGCAAATTATCCGCATAAATAAAAAATCCCTCTTAAGATAACAAAGACAATCTCAGCATTTAAACTGTGCCGGTCGATGGAGTTGATTCTTCAGTAACACGACTAATTTTCCAGTAGACATTTGCTGTGTAGATGAAAACATGGTCCGCGATTGAAATAAAAAATGTGATACGGTTTTTTGGTTTAAAGTTAATTATCTGTTTGAAATTCATCGGAAATTGGTAGAAGCTTACTCTACAAATGTTTTGTGACATAAGCAGGAGTCGTTCTGGTGTACGGTATTTGACAAATGTAGAGCAATTGCACTAGATGAAGAAAGACAGTTCCACCTCGGGCAAAGTGATTTCTATCTCTTTGGACCTTTACATAAACTCTTAAGAGGTCAGCATTTCACAACCGATACTGGATTTCACCAAGCCGGTCCTGACGTGGTTACACAACCTTAACACTGGTTTTTACGATGCTAAATTCGATAATTTGGTGTACCGATGGAACAAATGTCTCGATAAGTATGTTGACTATGTAGAGATGTTGATTATGCAGATATCCGTTTCTTCCTACATTTTATAAACTATAGTGCTTCTGAAAATTTCAATATTTGCGACACAATATTCAATCATAATTTTCATCGCCCCCATACAATAACAATGCATTTAATTCAATTATACGCATCGACACTAAAACTTCAATACAGCTTTAACCACTTAAGGGCCATCGACATATATAAACGTTTCACTTAGTAAAAGTGATAACTGTTACGGACGTATATATAAGTTTTTCCGAGGTACGATATTTGCTGTGCACTACTAGCCATAAAATTATTCCGAAGATTTTGGAATGGAATAAAAGACCTTTAGATTGCTTGCGAAAGATTTAATTATTTCAGAGGATTTACTTATTTATTCCTTTTCTTCTCTCCCCCCCCCCAATACATCACATAAGCGCGCCTACGTATCTTTGAAGCGTACGGGAATAATTATAAACCGTACAAATTACCAGGATTAGTGTTAATTTTTGCATATAATTTTGTATATGACAAGCCCACATGAAATCATTGGTAATTTTTAATGTTGTTCTTAATTTACTGTTGTTAAATTAACCATAAAATATATTGGACAGTATTGATACATTCATAAGTATATTATATCAATATAAATGTGTATTTTATTTTTATTATGCAAGAATGCATTTTCTGTGTTTCTTACTTCTCTAACTTAATAATTTTTTAAAAAAATAATTCTTTGTTTTCGACTTTTCAATGTGCTCGACTCCTCCCATGTAGAGTTATCACGCACCCCTAGGGGGCGTGGCCTACAGTTTGAGAGACGCTTATGTACTACACATATAGATTTTATTCCCATAACAACTTAAACAAACTCCTTTACTTTATGTAGGCTAGTTACCTTACTATTTGAAACCGTCTCATGCAATGCATGTGGCCGCGGTAGCCAAGTGGTCTAGACATCGGATCGTGGCTAGCATGTCATGAGTTCGATCCTAGTACCACTGAAGACCCGCCGTGTAGGGGAGCGATGCACGTTAAATCTGTAGAGAGTTCAGACATCCTCCCGTTGGTGTGGTGTGGTAGTTAAGTGCCATCTCAGGTGTCGTCTGCGACACTTGACCATGGCTCAAAATTACGCGGACCGTGCCCAAAAGCCTTCGTGTAGCTGAACAGCGGGACGTTAATATTCACTCACTCACTCATACAATGTATTAAGCAGGTTTTTCTAAAAATAACCATGCATATACTTAAGTGTGTACTTCCATGTCAGTATGTGTCTGTGCATGCATGTTTGTGCGAAATTCCAAATTCATACAACAAAACTTAACTTATTAATTATGAAAGTGATCGATAAATGAAGAAATAACAGGCATTGACGAGTTGTTATTATATATAAACTACAGTTAGTGCTATTTTATACATATTACTCTTTGGTAATTATTACTTTAAATAATTTCACTACATTAATCTAGGGAGCGATTAATAATAAAAGAAATTTTGCGTGTTGCATCAATCGTACCTTAAAGGTGTTTTCTACAGTGTCGTGTGTCAAATCATTAGGTACAAAGGTTACAAATTTCTCAATATCTCAATGATTTCTTACTAACGTGATCTTACATAGCCGGGTTGTTATTCGCAGTCAAAAATAGAGCAAAACATTTTGCTGGTTTAGTTAAACTTAACGTTATTGTTTTTGACCATCGAATGATCTGACACTGTTAACTTAACGTAGATTGTTTGACCGATTGAGAAGGTAATGTCACTTAACTTGGACACTGCATAAAAAAGAAAATATCGCATACTACCTTAGGTAAGTTGTTTCAGAAAAAAAACACATTTAGTTAACATTTAAAAATACTTCAACACTTGCTACATTTCTATCCATAACAATTGTTGTCATTTTTTTATAAATACAAAATGAATTCATTTTAAGAAACTATATCTTAAATTGTAACTCAAATTAAGTAATAAATTTAAAAATAAAGCGGAAAACCTTTTTGTAATACTTTATTGAAAGAAATATTCGATGTGCTTACCTTCTATATGAAAGAAACTCTACATCTTTTTAAAAATGATCGCTCTGGATGAGATGCGAGTAACTAACTATTGGGTTGTTCGGAAAGTAATTTCGTTTTTTCCCGACAGAGGATTTAATTGTATTTTTTGCACCCAACTTCACATTTAAGCCGTATAATTTTTATATGCTTTGAGAGCTCATATAGCAAGGCTTGTGTGTGAAAAACTCCAATTAATTCTACGCAGTAGTTTTTGGTTGGTGCCCTTTTAAATATGGAGAGCGATTAGCAGCATTTTCGACACACACACATCTTACTGTTTTACTACAGAAAGGGTAAAAATGCTGTTCAAGCCAGAAAGAAATTGACCGATGTGTATGGAGAAGGTGTGTTGGCAGTACGCCAGTGCCAGAACTGGTTCGCTAAATTTCGATCCGGCAATTTTGATGTCGAAGATGCACCACGTTCGGGAAGGCCGGTTGAAGCTGATAAAGACGCTATAAAGGCATTAGTTGATGCGAACCGGCGAATAACAACACGTGAGATCGGATTGAGGTTAAATTTATCAAATTCAACAGTTTAGGACCACTTGAATGGCCTGGGATTATCCTCTAAGCTCGATATATGGGTTCCCCATGTTCTCACAGAGAGAAACTGTGTCGCCGCATTGACGCCTGCGATTTCGCTTCTCAAACGTCACAAAAATGATCCGTTTTTGAAGCGCATCATCACTGGGGACGAAAAATGGGTTGTATACAACAACGTCAAATGCAAGAGATCATGGAGTAAAAAAGATGAACCGGCTCAAACCATTTCCAAAGCCGATATTCACCAAAAAAAGGTGATGCTGTCTGTTTGGTGGGATTTTAAAGGAATCGTTTTTTTTTTAGCTTTTACCGGATAACACAACGATTAATTCGGAAGTCTACTGTCATCAGCTGGACAAACTGAAGGATGCACTTCAACAGAAAAGGTCAGAAGGAAAGGTGTAGTGTTTCACCAAGACAACGTGAGACCTCACACAAGTTTGGTCACTCGCCAAAAGCTTTTACAGCTTGGATGGGATACAATGCCACACCCACCATATTCTCCAGACCTGGCACCATCGGATTATTATTTGTCCCGATCACTGCAAAATTTTATAGACGGTAAAACCTTCACCTCAAATGAGGAGGTCAAAAACCACCTCGATCAGTTTTTTGCCAGCAAAGACCAAATTTTTATGAGCGTGGAATTTTGCTACTAACAGAAAGATGGCAAAAGGTGTTGGACCAGAACGGCCAATATATAATTTAATAAAGTATTTGTTTATTATACGAAAACTGTCTTTCATTTCCACAAAAAAAAAAAAAAAAAACGAAATTACTTTCCCAACAACCAAATAAATTTATTTCTTCTCCTGCTTCAGAAATCCTTCAAACAGTTCAGTAATATTTTCGGTTGGCTTAAAAGAATTTAAAGACAAATACTTTAAACATTTAGTTCATCAAAGTATTAAAAAATTGTTTCCCTTTTTATTTTCAAATATACTGCTTAGTTTGAGGGTTACACACTTAAGGCTACACTGTACCTTACGTGTACCTTTACGTATATTAGTAAAAGTAATTTATGTTTTTGTTCAGATTATATTATTAAGTTGATTCTGAAAGTAGAAAGTCAGTCTTAAAAGCCAAAACTTTACAATTTAAAAATATTAAGAATTTTTGAAATTTTGCAAACTTTTACAAAATGCTCAAGTTTTTTAAATGTTTTAATTATTTTGAGTAATTTATGTTCCTTTGATTATTATAAGCAACATTTAGTATGGAATTAAAAATTTGTTTCCTTGTTGATTTGAATAATTATTTTTATAGCTCAGCCTAAAAAAAAGTTTTAAAATAATTAAATTTAATATTTTTAGAAAAATAAATATAGATATCAGATTTAAGGCCATAATGACTTTTATAAAACATACATATATTAAAGTATTTTTAAAAATTTTAAGACCGTTTTGAACAAATAAAAAGCTTTAAGGAATTGTGTGTAAGTATTTGCATCTTCAAAAAGAAAAGTCAGAGAAAAATATATTTAAAGTTTAAAAATACATAAAACAAAAACATAATAATACCTTCAAAACCTTATTTTTTAAAATGTTACTTCCCAACCTATGTCTTACATTAAAACACTACTTTAATTCAATATAACCTAAGGCATTTTTTTAAAATACAAAATATGTGTTTTCATAGTATTGATAACATTTGTCATGACAACAGATTCTTTAGATTAACTTTAACACAATATTTCCAGAAAAAATTTGAAACACAAAACTTTTCTGTATAAAACGATAGTGATTCTAACTTAAGCTGAAAATCACAAGATTTGTACATAAAATTTAATTTGTTTCTTGTCAAAATAGGTTAGTTAGGAGCATTCTCCTTGTCTTCGGCATACCCGTCGATGTCCTTTATTTCTCCAAAGACAGAAACGAGATTTCTCCAAAGACGGAAACAATACCTGAGCCATTTAATGGTCCAAGATTGCGATGACACCACGCCTGGTGTCTAGCTATGTATTGAGCAGTCAACGGTAACTCTGTTGCTGGTACCCTCCATACAATATGTTGCTTATGGCTTAAGTGGACAGAGATCCACCAGCTCTTGAAGGCAACCGGCATCGGATGTCACGTTCCGTGTAGAAAATGTCTCATGTCTATGTGTGTGCTTGTGTGCGTGTGTGCTTGTGCGCGAGTGTGCTTGTGTGCTTGTGCGCGAGTGTGCTTGTGTGCTGTGCGGTGTGCTTGCGCGTGTGTACTTGAGTGAGCGCGTGATTATGTGTGGGTGAGTATGTGCGCGTGTGTGTGTGCGCGTGTATGTATTCCTATATATATAAATTAAATCTCGGGATTAAGATTTCGATTCATTATGCATTCATAAATCGAAAATTGATTGATATTTACAACTCTTTGCTTAATGACATAAGAGCTAAGCCAATATTATATTTAAAGATTTGGAATGGATTGAAAAAAAACAAATGTTTAAGTAGCTTAAAACTGCGAAAAATCACTGAATAATAGATGGTTATAAATTTATAGAAAAAAAATTCAAATACTACTTAACTTTTAGTTTTACTGAAACATTATCCTTTCTAGGATCTTACAAATATAAAAATAAAATACTAAAAATATTTCAAAAGCAAAATTATTTTTAAATGACAGAAATAAATCAATATTCAGAAAGTAGATGTATTTGAAATAAAACCAAATTTTTATTTTCATTTGAGCGTAAAATAATATTGGGTCAATAATTTAAACATCAAACTTGACATTAGAAGAGAGGAAATTTCGTCCACTTAAACTCATTCTTTGAAAAAAAAAATAGAAGATTTCAATTTCCAAATTCTATTAAACTTGGATTAACTACTAAATATTCTTACTTTAAGGGATATTTAGTGGAATACGAGCACATGATATTTTACATTCCTTCCTCAATTCAATTTTAGCTTAAGTAAGAAAAACTGAAACTAAATATAAAGCAAAATAATTATTTTACTATGAAATCTTATTTTATAACAGATCTCTATACTGAATAATTTTTCTGGAATACAAACTTCATATTGATTGTTATGACAAAAAGGAATTTAAAACACACGCCCTGAAAACATATTTCTATCAGTCATCATGAAGAAAATATTCCATAAATCACCATATTGAAAGAAATCGTTTGTTACTGGATTTCACATTAAATATGCCTTTATTTTAAAATCGGAATTTATTTTCTTCTGTAAAATTTTTTAACTGCTTACGTATAATGTGAACTAAAATAATATTTATTAGTAGGTTTTATATATATCGAATATATTGTATTTCTATCGTAATCTAATACATATTTGGCTTATTCAGGTCATATCTAAGATTTTTTAGTTATTATTTGAATGTGCAAAAGGTTTAGATCTCTCTACAACATGCTTTAAATATTTTTCAGTAGCTTATTTTAAGTTAAAAGTTACGCGAAAAATGCAGCTTATAATATGAATATTTTGCTCGTTACATTAATTATAGGAATAAAATTTAAAAAATCAATAGTTTATCTAAATAATATATATCAAAATGATTAATAGTTTAATATATATATATATATTCCTAAAATAGAAATTATTTTAAAAACCATTCGAGTATAGACACATCTAAAATTATTTTACGGTACAAAAGACAAATGTCATAATATATTTCGTATTGAAAAATTGTTTGTAAAATTAATCATTCAGGTTTTTAACGAAATAAATATATAATATTATTGTATTATAACATTAAATCTCAACTAATTAACTTAGAAAAAACCTTTTTTTCTCTAGATTTTTATCCGAAATTTATTTTAAAGCATTTATTCAAATAAGTACGAATAAATTTTAAAACTCGGTAAGAGAATTCCAATTTTTAAACATAAATAAACATTTTGAACAAAAATGATGTAATGCATGTCTTTTATTAATATAAACATAGGTTTATTAAATAGATATTCTGAACTTAAAACAATTCGGTCTCATTTAAAACTCAAGAAAGTCAAGAAAAGTTAAATTGCATTTTGTATTAACTTCCGTTATTCGAAAAATATTCAAAAATAAATCAGTGCATGATTTCTTTTGTGAAGTTCTAAATATAGCAGACGTTATTCAAGACAAAATAAAGGTCACACGATTTTAGCAAAGAAATAACTTCTTTGAACATTTAAAAAACTTTCATTACCCTTTAAATCCCAATTTATTTTAACACAAGACAGGAAATCCCGAACATAAAAATCCGAAACAAGAAATCTGGAACATAAAAAAATCGGAACTCATCAAAGAAAAAAACTCCAAATAGTTTCTTTTCTACATAAAAAGTTAATGATCTACATAAAATACTTTGTTCCTCTACTAAGACATTTACTCTTCACTATAAAAACAAATGTTGAAAATCAGAGCACAACATTGCTACAAACAAAGAAAAGAAAAAAGTTACATTAAATAAAATCATGATTAATGGAGAAATGGAAAAAACAATCCTTAGAAATTAATAGTTTTTTTCAGACTAAGTAATAGATCAATGAGTAAAGGTTTTTTTAAAAATGTTCTCACAAGTGTTTTTAAATTTTTTTTATTTCTTTAAATCTCTTTAAAGTAACATATTAGAGTGATTCAAAAAACATTGCCCTTACTTTGTTGAATCAATCTCTTTAGTATTTGCGTTACTGAGTCCATAACTTTAAGGGAATTTTTTTTCGAGGGGGGGGGCTTTTCTAAAGAACAGCTAGTTGATTCTTCCATTCTTGACTTCAGCTTAAAATGTTTCAGTGTGATTATATTCATATAAATGAATAAGTATTCACAAATTTACCTATTATAAAAGGCGCATCATTTTATTTCTCGAGACAAAAATACTGGAAAACTTAAAGGTGAAATTAATTCGAACAAGGCTATCTTCATACTTTCTTTTGTGTCTAAAAATAAATTGTAAGTAATACATTAGAAGTTTATTATTCCTTAAATTGCTTTTATTCTTTAATTACATAATTTGTATGTTAGAATTCAGATTCAGTTTTCTTACCTTTAGAATCACGTTAAAGTTCAATTCATTTGAGATTAAAATTATTTAAATATCGTCTTGATGATATTATATGTGAACTTATTGAAAATAAAGAAGCAACTGACCCAATAAGGTGATTCTGATTGCACATATAACTTAAAATGAAGCGAAAATTTTATATAAGTTAAAACTATGTACTTAAGATAACCTGAGAATAGTGATACATATTTTTGTAACAAATCTGTGACAAATTAAGTTAAACTAAACTTGCTTATATTGCTATTAATTTAGTTAAGGGTTTGTAAAAAAATAGTTTCAGAATAGGAATCGAATACATAAGACATGTTTTTGGCATCTTTATTTTTATTTATTTTTAACTTTATATTCCTTCTGTTGTTTGCTACTTAAGAAATAAAGATGTATAAATATTTTTTAAAAAAATTAATAATCATAACTATAATAATTAAAATAAATATTTATAAAGGTTCTAAAATTCCCCATGACTCTAAGTTATCATATATTTCAGGCCTTGGTAGCCTAGTGGTCAAGGTAAAGGACTCGTGGCTGGCTTATAATGATTTCGAGCCTAGCAACACTGAACACCTGCCGTGTACGGACGCGATGCACGTTAAATCTTTCGACAGCTCAAACGTCCTTCCGTTGGAGTGGTGTGATAGTTAGGGGAGGGGTTGCCAGCTCAGGTGTCGTCCTCGTCACTTCAGCATGATTCAAAGATTATGAGGTTCGTCGCCGAAAGCTCTCATGTAGCTGAAAATTGTGACATTAATAATCACTACCTCATCTAATATTTCAACTTAACCCTCCCCCCCTTCTCTCTATCCAAAAAAGAATTATTATAGTATTATATTTCTCTAAAGCATATATATGTAAATAAACAATATGGACATTTAGAGAAGTTTTTGACTAATGATTAAAAATAAATTGCATACATAAATTAGAAAAATGAAAATGTATATAAAGCCATACAGATATTAAAATTCCGTATTAACCTTACATAAAGACTCATAAAGTCTTTTTACTTTATTTTATTTTAATTATTTAAATTACTTTAGAAAAGCTGCTAGCCTTTCCACTGATCACGTGCATAAACAATGATAATTGAAGATGTGTATCTGACTTTAAAAAAGATTCATTTCCGAAAGTCAAACTTAATTTATTAATGCTATAGTGCTTTAGTGTTACTTTACACAATTTATTAAAACTTTTTTGCTCAATACATAATGACATTATTGATGTATACTAAAAAAAATAGGTTCTTAGAACACACGACCAATTATATGTCAAATGACAAAAGGGCTTATAACCTTTTGTGCTAACGTAGGCTTAAGAATTATTTATTTCGCTCCATTTCTTTTGCCGAATGTATGTACTTCTGATGCAAGTATAATTTAAAAGGTCATCGTTTCACATTGTAAATGTCTTCGAAATACTTTAAAACACTTTACAGAATTGAAAAAGGGATATTTATTGCCAATAAAACACTACTGTTTATTTCATGCGGACTTTTATAACACTCAAAATGCAAAAGCTATGAACTGAAAAATACCCTTTAAGAAGTTTATTCTGGAATAAATTTTTACTCAAACTGTTTTGGTATAAAAAAAAATTCATACATTACGGAAGGAGATTTTCTTATGTCTAAAAGTGATAAGAGAAATATATGCATAAAATGCGCTTATATTTAGAAAAATATTTTTAAGTTTATGATTAACTCAAAAGAACAAAAAACACGAAACGTTTTTAAATTTGAAGTTTTTACGCTTAGGAATGATTGTAATGTTGAAATTTCTTTTAACCTAATTAGTGATATAAGAATAATATATATTGTTATTTATAGTATAGAAAATATTTATAAACCTATAAATAGTCTAATAAATCGTTACAAAAATTATACCTACTAAGGAAATACATATCAAAAATTTGTTAAATAATTAAAAAAGTACGATCAAGGCTAAAAGAATTAGAAATTCAATTTTAATTATCTCTTATAAGAAGAAGGGTTTTATGAATTGGTACATAAAAAATAATTTTAATTTAAAATGGTAAGAAACTGGTCCCATCACGAGAATTAAAAAAAGGTTAGACTTTTTTTTTCCATAGTAAAGTCAAGCAACACTTTCAGAAATTCGACATCTTAAACTTAAGAATTTATATCAGAAATGAATTTTTAAAAAAAGAAATTCATCAATACAATTTTTATTTTTAGAATATTTTTATTCATGGAATCTGATATAAATTCTTTTTAGAAGAGTTAGGAGTGAATGCATTTTTTATTAAACCAAGAGTATTCCAGAAAACCCATTATATCTAATAAACATTGTACCTCATTATATAAAAAATTAAAAAATAAAACAAAAAGATTATTCTTTTAAGTAGTAGGAATAATAAATCTTCAGTAAAGGATAATTTACTACAATGCGTTTTAGTCTACTTTTTGAAGAAAATTTCTTTAGCAAACATTAAAGCCAAATTCATTTTTAATTTTTTTAGTATTAGCTAATCTTTCAGTAATCATTTGAAATAAAAAAAATATTCTTGCTGTTTGCTTTCCATGTCTTAAATTCAAATAAAAAAGTATAGATATTTTTAATAAGTTATAAAAATGAGATACACAGATTTATACCAATGAAATATATACATCTGATTATTTTCTGCTTCTTCTTTCCTACATTATAAAATATACTTTAATAAATAAACATTTGAACAACAGAGATAATTTTGAAAGTCGCAATCAATGCCCCATTACATTCAGCAAAAAATTCGAAACAGAATCACATCTTTAAAAATAATTTTGTTCAGAGTACTTCAAACATTTTATAAATATAGCTAAAGAAACGTGAGAAAGATGGAAAATTAAAATAATATTTCATGAAAAAGGAAAAAAAACCTATAGAATTTATTTGTAAAGCCTAAAAAAAGGTAAAAAAATATATATGTATAATAAAGTAACCTACAGTACCACACCTAACTGTTCTGACTATTATCTAGAGCTTTGTCTCTTTCTCTCTCTCTCTCTCTCAGTAAAAAAGAAAAGAAATACTTGTGATAAATTATAACTAACGTTAACTTTCAATTTAATTCACAACATGTTAATTTTAGTTTTAAAGTCAAACTTTAAAACCAAAACTAACATATTTTGAATTAAATTGATAGTTAACGTTCAACGCAATTTTAAAAAAGGTTAAGCTTATTAAAATCCCAATATATTAATTATATAAAAATTATTTTGGTCTATACAATTCAATTATGCACTAAAATATTTAGAAGAACTAAAAGGTAAATTTTTAAATATTTTTTTTATATCCACTATGTTTCCTTCTTAGATATTTATATTCGCTGTGTTGTTTTGGCTTCATATTCTGTGATTGCTTATATATATCATATTCTGTGATTACTTTTATATATCATATTCTGTGATTACTTATATATTTATATCATATTCTGATTACTTTGTATTAATATTTACAATATGAATATAATATTAGGTTCCTAAAAATCATCTCATATCATAAAGGGATCAACTACAAACTAATGCAAGTTGTTACAATCAAAAGGTCAATTAAAAACAATAAATGAAAAGAAATTAACGAAATACTTTCTCTGCTATAATGCACCAAAGATAAAGATAAAACTCCTTTAATATTTTAGAATCTATTTCAAGATTTAATTCCATTAAAATGCTTTAAATGAGGCAACATATTCATAGAGTATAAGTACAGTTTTTCTCAGTCATTACATAAAAAAAGTACATTATAAATTTATTTCTAACTTAAGATTACTTTCTTAAAGAATGATTCAAAGTTTTGTTAGAAGAAAAGTAAAAGATAGAATAAATTGATTTATTTTATTATTTAGATAAGTAAATTGAAATCTTTCAAATCTAAGAAAGTTCTTTTCACTACAAAAATGCGTAACATCCACACGGGTCATTGAAAACAGTTTCGTGGTATAGTATAAATGATTTTTTTTCTTTTGTAAAAAACAACGACTTCAAAACTTTCATTTTCGATGGAAGCTATTACTCAGAGTTTTATTCTCAAACTATCTCGATAGATTGAGAATATCGTAGAACATCTGCAAAATGTGCAGATTTATCACCTATTTTTAATTCTGCAAATTAAAATATATGTTAAAAGAGTTTTGCAAAAAATATTTTTTCCCTAGAAATGTATCTAGGGTTTTGATGTGGTGTCTTAAAGTTTGAATTAAACTCTGTAACTTGAATACACTTCAGTAAATATAGAAGTTAGATATCAAATTTAATAACCATTTAAATTACATAAATTTATTAAATTAGTTCATGCTCTTATAAATATCTGAATAATATTTAAAAAAACTTTCTAAGAGACACTTTATATCTATCAAACGAAATGGAGCATTTATAAAATGTGTATTACAGATTTAGTATTCTTTCCAGTTCTGCAAATTAAAAGATATATTAAAAGTTTATAAAAAAAATTATTTCGTTCCTTGGAAATATATCCAGATTTTTATATGGTCTGTTTACGTTTGAATTAAACTGTATAATTTGAAAAAATTATGATGTATGAAAATTATGTAATAAATTGAATAACCATTTAAGTTACATGAATATATTGAAATAGTGCCTGTTCTTATAAATATATAAATAATTATTAACAAAAAAAATTCCAAGTAATTGAAGATTTATAACATTTGTTATTTAATAATCATTTGTGTGTGCGGGCTTATAGATATATGTCTCATTATTTTGTATATGTAATATATATAGGTAAATATACTCTTATTATATATATATATATATATATATATATATATATAACGCAAAAAATCAATATTCATATTTTGTGTTTGTTGATTGGCAAAAATCAAACGTTATGGAGTGGTAAGTACAGGGTTTAAAAAATCGATAACTTAACGCACTTTAAAAAATACCATGAATCACCATGATTTCATTTTAATTTACTTCGCGGTCTAAAGGAACAAGAGGGCTATTAGTGATGGACCTCATATTTTTAACAGGAGGTTAATAACATGGACAGCACCTGAACTAACACTCCCCTCCAAACTTCCATCCCACACCTATAAGAGGACTTTGAGCCGTAAAAGATTCTTCATGGCTCTTTATGGCGGGTCTTCAGTGACGCCAAGATTCGAACCCATGACTCGACACGACGGCTCTAGAAACGTCTTTCAAGCTACATTGGTACACGATAATCTTGATAGTTAATGATTCCAAAATTTATGAATTTTGTTTAGAAATTGTTCAGTTACTTTTTTTCCCTATATTTTTAATTTTTGCATTTAATTAATTTATTTTTTGATAATTTAATCAAAAAATTAAATTTCTCCTTTTTTTTAAAGAGAAAATACGTTTACAGTTTAATTGTGATTATTTCTGGATTAAAATACTCAGTAATTGTGGTTCAAAAGAAAATTGAATATTTTTGTTCACATGAAACATTGTTTGTGAAATGCAATTTTTTTTTTTAATTAGAAAACTCCAAACAAATCGGGAATTAATACTTTCAAAATTTTCAAAATACATTTCTTTCATTATATAACTAAGAATATTAAAAAAATGCAAATATTTTTTTAAGAGAAACAGGTGATTTAGGAAGCAAATGCAGGCAAAACACATACTTTTTAAAGAACTAAACGAAATAAAATTTTACGAAATGCAATCACGCACATATTTTAACAGATTTTAATATCATATGTTTAGGTTTTAAGCCCTTTATATTACCATCCACTTTTTACAGCTATAAAATAGTTTTTAGAAATAGTTAAGAGACAAGAAACCTCCATTGATTTTTATACAAAATAATTAATCTTTTAAACTCAAAAACTGCATTGGAAATAAAAGAAATAATTTTTATAGTCGATATAACAAAAGTTTAAATACTTAAGAAATTTCAAGTTTATCATAATAAATAAACTCATATTTATTAATTTAATGGAAGTAAAAAATTATAATATGCTTCATAATTTACATCAATCACATATGCCTTAATTTTTATTGTTGGACATGCAATGGTATGTACATACTTCTTCTCACTCTTACACATAAGAAAATTCCCTCAATATAAAATACTTCTTTCCATAAAATTATCTTAGTGGTATATAATGTTACAAGATGTAGGTATAGAAAATTGTATATGAATAGGAAGATAGTTTTTGCTTACTTTTCATTACATTGTAAATTAAATAATCAAAAACAATTTATTTTTGTAATTTTTTTTATCTACACTGTATTTGAAAATGCTTCAAAGCATTTTGAATGAAGAAGAATGTTCTTTCTTATTCGTAAAAGACATCTTTAGAGATATCTGGAGAAACAGCTTGCAATAAATAACTCTTTAAACTGTACAAGCGTTAAATTTTATAGACCATTTTATTGCTTTGGACTGCCCATGAGAACCTAAAGAAAGATATATAGGATCAATGTAGTCGTTCTACTTAAGCCATTTTGAAAGTATGTAGTATACATAGAATAATATATTTAAAGAAAGATGTTGTGTGTGTGTGTGAGTCATTCCTTATAGTTATATAATAATCTTCATTTAAAGACACTATAATGTAATTAAAAATATTTTATTTTTTATCACAGTTCTATTAATTTTTAGAAACTATTATCAAGAAGAACTCATTAAACGTATCTTTTAAATTAACTCTGTCAAAATGTGAAATTTCCTTTAATGTTAATTACATATATCTCTTCCATATAAATGTAACTATAAATTATTGAATATATCCCTGTAATGAAATGTTCATAATTTTCTAATAAAAGAAAAGTAATACGTTGAGATTACCATATATAATTTTAATAAAGCATTATGATATAAAAGATGAATGTAAGTAAAACATAAATTATTTAATAATTATTACTATCCAAAATAGCATTCTGGAAAAGAAGCCCACTCTACGTAAAATTTAACAAAATAACGTTTTGGCATAGTTGAGAGACTTCCTCTGTAATAAAATAACTCTTCTGTTATGAGAACAGTTATTTAAAAACGGGAAACTATACATTAATAATACAAATAAATTCATATAATAATACTAAAAAACTATTAGGCTTAGAATATAGTTTCATTTAAATAGATGAGAATCGGAATTATGGGATAATCGGCAAATATGGAATACCAAGGTTTGGGCTCATTTTGTAGTTGCTAATACCTGGAAATACCTTGAACTATTGGACAAAGATTTTCTTTGTGTATTGCAGTGAGAGTTGACCTCTTGTTGCCTTACCACTCGCCATAGAGTAAAGCGTGTTTTGTGATTTTCAACAAATTTTGCAGGTAAATTTTCAAACATTTTTACCTGCTAGTACTCACGTGACGTGAAAATTGAAGTTTTAAGCAACATTCACACTAAAATAATCGTAGTTTGTAATACTGTGGTCTCTTTTAGCTGACCCTGTTTTGTGCTTCAGTTTAAAACTTGATTTTCCAAGATTACTTGTCGAGTAATATGGAATACTAGATATTCCATAATACCCGACTTATTCCCTTCTGATGTATCATTTGTAATATAACCCATGCCGTAAACTAAAGAATCAGAAAAAAATACGCTGAATGTATCTTCTCACTGAATGTATCTAACTTTTCGAAAAATTCACCGAAGATCAAAGAGGGAAAATATGGATTCAATGCTTCAGCTGTTTTCTGTAGGCTCACCTTGACTATCCTGGACTCCGCAATTTGAGAAATGACTTTCACGCACTCTTAACAAAAAGAGCTTTGATAGTTAAAAATAACGACATTTTATGAAATCTTAATTGCTTTTCCAATCGCTTATAAACCACTTATTCCATATTAAATGACAACTCCATAATACCCTCCATTTATCATTTTTGTATAAAATAAAAGTTTTATAATAAATAAAAATATATTTTTTGACTAGTGATATTTCCTTGTAATCGCTTACAATATATATCCAAGATGGTTTTGGAAATTTTTATCAGAAACCAGTAAAGTTGTTTTTAGAAATGTTAACGATATTCCAAAACACCCGACTCTCATGTATACACACTCAAGAGCCAAAACATTATGTCCACTCCTACATTTTGCAATAAGCTCGCCTGGATGTCGTGGAAGGCACGTGTTCAGGTGGAAGAGGTATTTAACTGCCGCTGGAGAGTCTGAAGAAACATTATTTCACTTACTTCTGTGTGTGATGGGAAAGGCTGCTGATTTAAGCAAATTTGATAGAGGGCAGATTGTAATGGCTCGAAGGCTCGGAACAAGTAATTCTGAAACTGAACGACTCGTGGGTTGTTCGCGATCTGCAGTTGTTAGTACTTATGCAAAGTAGATGAATGACGAAGAAACCAGCAGTAGACGACATGGTGTTTAACGTCCACACCCTATCAAAGAAAAATGTCATTGGAGACTGTTTCGCATGGTGAAGCAAAACCGGAGCAAGACGGTGGCTCAGCTGACAGCCCAATGCAATGCAGGGCCAAGTAGAATAGTATCGGAGCACACTGTTCACACTGTTGGATATGGTGCTACGCAGCAAACATCCCCCTTGTGTGCCATTGCTGACCAATCGTCATACACAACTGCGCTTGCACTGGCCTGGGAATATCGCGATTGGTCCATGGATCAGTGGGAGAGAGTTGCCTGGTCGGATGAATAACGGTTTGTCATTCAGCACGCTGACGGCCGTGTCAGGATACGCCGTCTTCCAGGCGAACAGTTGCTCATAATGTACCGTAGGTCATACACAGGCCGGTGGTGGTGGTAAGATGCTTTGGAAGTCGTTCTCTTGGGAGTCTCTGAGACCCGTGGTTGTGGTAGAGCAGACCATGAATGCTACAGGGTAATTGAACATCATTACGGACGAGTTGCACCCTTACATGGCCTCTGTTTTTCCAGCTGGAAATGGAATGTTCCACCAGGACAACGCCCCGTGTCACAAGGCTAAAATTGTGTTGGAATGGTTCCAGAAATATGGTGCTGAATTCCAGTTAATGTCCTGGCCGCCTAACTCACCGAATCTCAATCCGATAGAACACATTTGGGATGTCATGGTACGGTAGCTCAGAGTTCAAAGACCACCAATTCGCAGTATCTCGGATTTGCGTGACCGTTGCTTAAACATCTGGTACAATCTGTCTCCGGCCATCTACCAAGGACTTGCGGCATCCATTACAAGGCGGGCTGAAGCTGTGTTGCGCGTCAAAGGTGGGACAACTCGTTATTTACAGGTGGTCATAATGTTTTGGCTCTTCTGTGTATGAAAACAATATTGTCATTTTAGACTAATTAATTGCCTACTTGAAGCTCTAATATTTTTGTAATTATCTCTTACTTGAAAAATTTATATAATTTTCTACTTCTTCCCTTTCTAAACTTAGAGTGAGTACAAAATTTGTTTTATCGTAACATTTGACATATAGCAGAAGAAAAAAATTTTATGCAAATAATCTAAAATAAAAATCAGATCAATTGCTTTAGAAAACAATGTTTTTTTGTTACATTTTAAATATGTTTAGGAAAAGTCAACGACTGGTATTTTAATTTTATGTATACAAAAACAAAGTAAAAATAACAAGTAAGACTAAGGTTTTTTAAAGAATATGCATCTTTTTTCAATAGGAGTCAAGCTGAAAAATGCTTTATAAAAATTTCACCGAAAATATCGGAGTAACTATATTACTTAAAATAGGTAAAATTCTTCTCCAGAATTCATATATTTTGTTAAATTCTATAAAGAAATTAATACATTTCCGAATATTTTTTAATAATACGTATATTCACTTAATTGTTTATTTATTTTTGAATATATGGGGGAATTATAATATTTTGTCTAGCGAAACTATTTAGTTTACGAAGGAACGATACTAATCAAGGAATTGCATAATTTAAAATTGAATTAATTTAAAGGTAAATGCTTTGTCACAATTAATTTAAAGCATCGTATCCTTGAAAAGAGTTTCGTGCCCAATTAATTTTTAATAATAAGCAAAGGTATTTTTAATGTTATTTAAATATTGATTATAATTCATTAAATATTATTGTAAATATTTGATAGCAGTATTCATTATTTGTGTTTTATTTGCATTACTTATATTTTAGCTTTAAAAATAGCTCTTATCAAATCACTGATTTTATTCATTGTATTGCTTTCTACTTTATTTCTTTCATTCATGAATAAAATTTATTTTGCTGACGAATATTCTTAAAACTAAGGACTACTATACTTTACTAACATGCTCATGCTTTTACAAATAAAAATTTGATTTATTTCGATTTTTGTGTATCAGATTCTTAATACACTCACTTCTTTTTTCTTATATCTTAATTGAAAGAAAATGTTCAATTAATAAAAATGACTTCTGTGTGGATATTTTTTCCATTAAAATATTCATTTAAAATTAAAGTACCCTTAAATTACTTTTAGAGTAGCAAATTATACAAACAAAAAATACTTATACATCCAAATTCATCTTTCTTTAATTTTAAAAGTAATTTTAACAATGCTTCGAAGAAGAGATAGCGACATCTTTTCTCTCTCCGCTAGGCTTTAACTCTGCTAAGTAAGAACTTTTAAGTCCAACTCGACAATTCCAATTATTCTCAAAGAGGGTGTTTCATGAAATCCGGTTAGGAAATTTAGACCTCTATCCCTTCAGGCTTAACCCTTAGATCAAATTTCCTGGAGTTCTAATTGTCAATAGGAGGGACTACATCACAATAACCAGATTAATGAGGTTTGGTTGGAATTGGTTGGATTAATGATACTTCAGAGCTGCACTCAAAGCGATTGATGACTATATATATATATATATTCCAGCACAATTTCGTGGTGACGAGAATAACCTAATGCGTTGGGTCGTGGCTTATTGACCAGATGCTTACGCATTAGGTATTTTGTTTCAACAAATGCTGTACCTGGCAATAAATGAAGTAGATTCAAATTAAATGTAATGAGTCTAAATGCAGTTACGTTGCATCGGGGCAAGAAAGCTCAAAGGACTAAAACAGTTTGTAAAAAAGTATGATCTAAACCGCATATTTTGCCTTATTAATCTCAACAAAACCCATTTCCTTATATCTTTTACGTTGCTCAATTAAAATAAAAGGAGGTAAGTTTCGTATTAAAAAACGTTAAAACTTTATGTAGAAGTAGATATTATATAAATTAAATATTTTAAAAACAATTTACTAATTTTTAAAAAAAAGTTAAATACAGTAATGTTGATCATCAGAGTGATAAAAATTACTATCTAAAATGGTCCGTAGCATTATACATTTAATCAAAAACCTTAATCTAGAGATTTCAATTGAAAAGAAAACAAGTTTCAGTATTCCTTCTTAATGAAAAAACACGTATCCAATCTAAGACATTTATAAGGCTTAATTAGGTGTCAAACTTTATGTTTTTAACGTTCTTCAGATTATCACTTTAATAGAAGGAAAAAAAACTTAGTAGCATAATCAATTTGAAGCAATTTTTGTCGGAATGAAGACTTGCTTTGAAAAATTGTTTCATATGAATGCATTAAATTTTAATCGTTTTTAAACAACTTTAAATGGTTTTATTGCACCCTAAAATAATATACACTAACTAATGTTTTAAACAATAATAAAACTTTAAATAAAAATAAATGCATCAAAACGTTCAAAAACAAAACTGGAAAGCAGAACAGAAAAATTAAATACTATTACGGAAAAAGATTAAAAACGGATGCAATTTAAGGTCAGCTAAAAATAGGAACATTAGAGTTTCGTATTAATTATTATTCCAACTTTATAATATGCATTGAATTCCATAAAATTATGCTGCTATAATTAATTGTGCTTTGTAAGCATCTTTTAATTTCCAACAATTAATTTGAATATTTTTCAATTTTTTTTTTTTTTTTTTTGTAAATCCTCTATAATTTTTTGATAAATGTGAATAAAAAAAAATCTGAATTTTCTTTAAAAATCCTGTTTTTCGAAAGAATTTCATATAACTGAATCAGAATAAATCACGTACTGATTTTAGGTATTCAGTTTAATGTCTACAAAAATAAATATGAGGTGATATTCACTCTGACATCCACCTGCATTTGCAAAATTATTTTGCTTATAAATAGTAAAATGGATGGCAATGTTACTTAAGGAATATTTTTTTCTGAGATTGATTCGATGCCATTCTTATATTCCATATAAATATTAAAAAGATACTAAAAGAGTATTTTTAGATTTAAAGAAATGTTAAATGAATAAAAACATTTTATTGAGTAAAATAATGGATTGTGAAATGAACTTTATAAATGTTAGAAGAGTTTTTAAATTTACAAGTTAAGTCCTAAAATGTATAAAACATTATTAAAATTCTCCTCCACTATTTAAAAGGCCCAAAAATTAAAAAAATAGTAATGCTTCATAAAATACTAATAAATTATCACCAAGTATACTAATAACACTTTTATCATATATTTTTCATTACAACACATAATTAATTTCTTCTTTTAAGTGATGCGGCTCAAAGATTAATCAAAGCGACTTCAAGATTTAAAAAAAAAGATAATTACACATCTCTCTCGAGTCAGTATTACTTAAATTATGGTGTCCAAATGAACTGCGCAATTTATTTTGGCATTCAGGGACTGAACATGGAAATATTAGCGTTTATTATTATTAACCTCAAAACAAATGTAAAGAATCAAAATTTAAACTATAAGTAAAGCATGATTTTGAAAGTAATTTACGAGAAAAATTAGTTGATAGTTTTTGCGTTACCATTTATGGCTTATCAGCGTTTAAATATGGCCTGAAGTGTGCGTTTGAATATTTTCCAAATTTATTATGGTTAAGAAGGATCTGGTCTCATTAAATAAAGTGAGAACAATGCACTCGTGTGAAAGAAATTTATTTACTTCCGCAGCACAAGTGTAATTAAATAAGTTGTTCCGTTTTAATTAAAACTATAATTTAAGTAAGTCCACTGGGTAAGAAGGACCTTTTTTAAACTAAGGTTATAATTAAACTTTGTTTAACTTATTAAAAAGTATTTAGGCATTTAAAGAAACAAAAGATATTGACTCGATTGAATCTCTTTTTTACAACTCAGTATTATCTTTTAACTTTCAACTGCAAAAAAAGTTATTACACATAATTCTCTCTCATTCTATGAATACTACAGTATAAAATTTAATCAACACAATGCTTTGTTTCAAATTACAAGAGCTTTTTGGGAACAATAGATGGAAAAAACTGTTCCGTAGAAAGGTGATACTTATGTAAATATCAGCACGCAGACATCAGAGGGGACAATTATGGCGCAACAAATGCATGAAATACACTCGTGTAGTGCCAAAGCAACTTAAACGGAAAAGGAAGGAAACCAGACATTCACTGTAAGGGAGGGTAATATTGTATGATCATAATGGCTACAAGAAACCATTATAATTCATTTACATAGGGTAAAAGGATAAACAAGCCTCAAGCGGGGAATATTTGAACTTATTTAATAAACAATGACTCAAGTGTCCTCACTTGCCCTGTTGCATCGTCTTCAGATGTTTATACGAATTCTGTACCACAATGACACCGCTGGTGTATCTGCACAATGCGCTGAGGATAACACATGTTATTTATCAATGTTTTACCTCAATGAATGTACATCTTGTCATGTGTTACATCAATTTAAATAGAACTTTGTGCATCTCAAGAAACTGATAGAACCTCTCTGCGCATGCTTTATATGTATATATAGAGATAGAGAGATGAAAAACAGATATAAAAATATTCTGACAGCAAGGATTATATTTAAAATTTAACTTTAGCGTTTTAGATAATCGAAAACTGTATCATTGATAAATAACTTTAACATTCTGAAAATTGACTGAATTTACTAGGTAACTTATATGGCATTTAAAATGACTTAATTTATTGTACGTGCGTGTGTGTGTAAAAGTAAAGAAATCGCTTAAAGGAAATAACTATATAAGAAATATTTCATAATTTAACTCAAATGACCAGAGATACTCTATTCTGAGTATTTTTAAACGTAAAATAATTTATTTAGAAAGAGATATTGTCTTTCCTTATATATATAAAAATGGGACATGGCAATAAATCTGCAAAACCTAGTATTAAGAGATTGAACAAAGTGAGGTTTGACTTTATATATTAACGGCATCAAACAGTGAGTATTATGCAAATAGCATATCTCATGCATTGAAATGTTTTCTTTTCATTCCCTATTAATTTATCTCCCTCCTACTGTTTCCTTCCCCTACCAATGATAAATATACCATAAGCAAAGATGTTTCTTTGGCCAAGGAATTCTTTGATATAAACAAATAACTACTTCTTACGGGATTATATTCATGGAGTCATGTATAGGTCTGGTTTTCCTTCTTTTAATTAAAATTTTACCTACATAAGGCATACATAAATCGATATATGTAATGCAACACAAGTATATATTAAAAATCGTAAGAAATATGCCAAAAACATAGAAATAACTAATTAAAATTATAATTCACATTTTGATTGTCAGTTTTAATAATTCCTATCCTATCTTAGTATTTGAATTAAAAACCCATAAATTTATGATCAAATCATTATTTGAGAAGTACAACCTCAGACAAAAAATCCGGTGAATGATGTCAGAACTGCCAATCTGGCAACACTGGCGAAAAAAAACGCGGCACATTCGTAGCAGCAGGTGTTGACCATCTTCCCCCACCGTTGTTCAGTTGAGATTCGTTTAGGTTACTTGTATGACTAAGTGCTTGGTTTTGTGCTTTGGTTCTTAACTGAGAACAGGAAAATGAATGACAAAAGATCAATTTAAATTTTGTTTTAAGCTTGTCAAGACACGAACAGAAACTTATTCGATGCTGGTACGTGTTTATAAAGATCAAGCACTGTCCATGAAGTGTGTGTACGAGTGGTTCACCCGTTTTTGAGAAGGCTGGGAAAGTATTTCTGACAACCCTGCAGCCAAAGACGGGTGACCTCCTTCAGTGACGAAAACATTCAGAAAGTGAGTAAATTAATCACGAAAGATCGTCGATTAACTGAGCACGTGATAGCTGGGCGATGAATGCTGCAGGTACATTGAAATGTTAACCCGTTTCATGAAACGTCAACGCAGGGTTTGACCCCCCACCCCCCTCAGTTTTTTGTTCAAGACAATGCTCACCTTCACACAGCCAATATCGCCAAACAGTTCCTGGCAATATAAGGAGTGTTGCAAATAGAACATCCACCATTCTCGCAAGATTTTAATCCACCAGACTCCTTTCTATTCCGTTGTTTCAAACTCGCTTTGAATATTTGAAAGATATTTGATGATATTTCTGACATCCAATGAAACGTGACAAGGTTTGTAAACTCCATCTCAAAAGAATACTTCTTACAAAGTTTCCAGGACATGTATAGCAGATCTCACAGGTGCACAGATATGAGAGGTGACTATTTTGAAGGATAGTAAGGTAACTTTCGTTAATATTTCATCTACGTTAATGTTACAGGACTATTCACAGAACTTTATTGTCACAGGTTGTACATAAAGTAATTATATCATGATTTTGTTTAAAAGAGCAGTTCGTAAAATATTAAACTTGTAGTATTCAGTTCAAATTATTTTGATTGTTAATATTATTAAAGTATAAATTGATATTCTTATTACTTTTATAATAATTTTCACGAAGTAATAAGCTCTTGTTAATAATTATAAATCTGTGCACCTGTAAGCACTAATTCCATACAGTTTTAGAAGTTTATATATATATATATATATATATATATATATATATATAAGTCACATGACCATAAAATATCCCAAAGCTTATATTTAAATAATGTTGGTAGGGAATTTTAAGCTAACAAATACATTATATCAGAATTGATGAAAACATTTTATAAGTGAGTTAAACTACTCTTTTTTGCAAAGTATTACCAGAAACTCATTTTGATCATATATACTAAATTGTTTATATTCTTATCCACTTTTGTAGATAAACGCGCAAGTATTTATATTTAACTATTTAAAAATTTTGCATGCGAATGCAAAACAGGTTTACAGTTAAAATGCAACTCCAAAAAAGGAGTTGCCACAAAAGTTTGCATATGTCTGAATAATCGCATAACACTGAGTAATGAAAATTAAGAGAAAGCCACACGCTCTGCCCACATTGTTATGTAGGATATAAAGGTAAAACTCTGCATAGAGAAAAATATCCATGGAGTTATTCCGCCAGGAAAACTATTTTGGATGTATTTTTCTTGTATCAGGACAAATGTAACAGCAAAGAATTCCAAGCCACAACCAATGGAGATGGCCAGACGATTTTACGAGTAAAATGGTTGATTGTACTGAGAAATTCAAATTTCTTCATGCATTAAATCTCAGATGACGCCCATCTAATCACTTTAATTTCATAGCATAAGAAGGCAACCCTTCATGCGTCCAAATTGATCAGATCCATTACACGTCTATTGGTTTCTAGAGGTCTTTACAAATGGCGACCATTTAAAAATTTTCTTCTTGCAAGGGTTCTAGGCTAGAGCGACGCGAAAGACGGAATGGTGTAGTGCATAGGTGGCCAACCTAATTGATCTTTAGGGCCCTTTGAAAAACATTATAATCCCTTGACTCGCATAGAAAAATATATATCTTTATATTAGATTTGGACCCTGACAAATATTTATTGGACTAAAAATTTAAAAAGGAATGAAAATTATTATTATGTATTTCGTTATTTTTCATGTAAACGAAGAAAGATAATTTAATAACGATGCAAAGATCAAATATGCCTAACTCTAGCAATAAGCAGCCCGATGAAGTTACAGGAATTAAGCGTAATGCTGCGGGGGGGGGGGTCGATGTAATGTAACATTCCTCACTTCTAAGTATGTATTAAAATGGAAGAAACGTAATAAAATAGAAACAGTTACGGGATATTTTTGTTACAAAACACTACAATAAAAACAAAAATATTGCACAACATAATTGTATTTTGTAAATTTTTAATGAATCACGGAAACGAAAGATTATTCAAGGATGGCTGCATGCGGCCCTTGGGCTGCCGGTTAGCCACCTCTGATGTAGTGTCATGTTCTAAAACAAGTCATGCTTTTGTTTTTCCTACAATATTCGTGTAAGAATGTAGCTCTAAAATGCAATAGAACAAGCCGACTGCATTAATGACACACTGCTCCTCTTGGCAATGAAGCCTCATGGTTTGGTGTGCCATAGTGGGTGTAAAACAGTTCTATAAAACGTAGATAATGTGCGGTAACTAATAAAAATCCTTAATTTAAGCATTTGCCTCTTATCCTTGCAATCGAATATGTCTGAGATTTGATTGGATTGCCGCTAGTATATCGTGTAACCACAGGGTTCAGAAGATGAACTATGGCATATAAGTAACAAAGTTTATCCTACAAGATTCCTTCCATGTTCTCATTTATTCTGTACCTAGACGTGAAGTTTCGTATGTCGCAGTCGGCTGTGATCCTATAGTTTTCTGAGTTAATACTGTTCTGGTTTTATATTACAAGTATTACTTGACAATATTTTTCTAGTGTTCCTTGCTATCGCTCTCTAATGTGCTGAATAATCTCTTCGCTTTCTGGCCATTCCTTCTTGGTGATAAACTTTCAATATTGCGTTGCATACATACTAAAATATTGATTGAAACTTAATATTTAATCATATAGACACCCTATTTACAACATTCTCAATACAAAAATGCCTTGATATAAAGATAGTAAAATTAAATTAGTTTTTAATTATTTTCATCTTCAACTTTGTTTAATTTATTCGTGTATCTATTTTTAAAAACTTCAAGCTGAATGTGTTGATTTTAAAAATTTGTTTCGTTTTCCCGCAGTTACCTTCTTGTTAACAAGTAAAAACACATTTTAGGTAGTTTTAAGAAATAAATAGTTCCTTCTTGTACATATAATCGGTGGAAGTAATTGCAAAGACAAACCAATGTTGCTCTTAAAATTCAAGTGCTCGTAAAAGTGGGCTTAAGAGAGACAAAATTGGTCCCTCTCTGTTTCATATTCCGAAAGTGAAAAGGCTTTTTAATTAATTTCCTTTAAATCTTCGTTACTTTTCTGCATTAAAATGTTTCCAGATTGGAAGTGTTTCAAAAAACTGCATAATTGTATTCCACACTTTTGTCTGCCTCGGATTTAATGTTCTGTTTTTGAAAATCATCCTCATTGCGTATTTCATTCGCTAAAATATTATACATTCATTTAAGAAGTATTTGTATTTCATGTTAGAATCTTTTAAATACGAGGGATGATCAGAAAGAAAGGTAACAAGCCGCACCACTTAAAAACTACATATTATGGAGAAATTTTATTTCCCCAGAGTGGAGACAAATGGTTCTACTTTTTATACAGCTGGTTTGCGGGTAGGTCATGAAAGTTCTCAGGTGGTTCTGGAAGGCTGAAATGGGCAAGAGCTTTTGGAAATTGGTCTAGTTTGGAAGGGAGAGCCATGATTCAGTTTTTATGAACAAAGAAATTGCCCGCATCTGACATTCACAGTCATATCATGGACGTTTATGGTGAAGAAGCAATGAGCAGACAACATGTAGCGAAATGGTGTCACTCTTTTCAGCCAGGCAGATAGGATGTTAAAACCCAAGACATGACAGAGAGCGGAAGGCCAAGTTCTTAAACTACAGAACTAAGCATGGCACAAAATGAAGCAATGATTCAAAATTATCAAAGGGTAACTCTGAGTAAAATCTCGTCAGAGTTGGTAGCGTGCAGCGTTTCTGATGCGCTGCGATATTCCAAGACAGTGCTGTAAAAACATCCGCCTAAACTTGGCTCAATGAACAGGGCCTGATTTCTACCAAGAAGAGTTAAACAAGTTGGTCTTGCGCTCTGATAAACGTCTAAATAGACTTGATGGCTATGTCGAAATGTGATAGGCACGTATGCCTCTTAATTACCCTTTGTATTTTTTGTCTATTGTTAATAAATATTTCTTTATTCAAATTGTAACCTTTTTATTTCTCTACCACCCCTCGTAAAATATCGATTTTATATTCGTTGCCATTCGATCTTGAAATATTATTAAATTAATGTATATTACGTAACTGACCATTCAAAAGGCAACATGAAATACCAGATATGTAAAAACCAAATCTTTAAGGAAATGAAATACAGCATTAAGGTAACATGAATGATTAAAATATGAAGTAATACAACCGGTTTCTGTGAGGTGAGGAAGATGTTTAGGTTGTATCGTGGAGGCAGATGATAGGTAGTGAATGTTATAACCATAATTGTTAACAATCACTGCTAAACACCCTGGTACTGAAATAAAAATGATTTGATTTCTTGTTGCTATATGATATGGTGGAGAAGTAATGCCACGCAAGCTATTGATGGTACACTACACAATATTTTAGGTACGACACCTATCAAAATGGTTTGCATTTTAGTTCAAAATAGCAAAGTTCACAAGGAAGTATTACGAATAAACGCGAGGGATAGATGGCGGTGCGCGGAGCGGTGGGGAACCGACTCGTTTGTTGTGTTTTTGCCTTAGTTTCGTCGTGGACTATAATTGTTAATGATGCAAAGTTCGTCTACGCATAGCATAGTCAATTTCATTGACACAACTACAGTTTAATGTTTATTTGTGTTTTATTTAAGATTTTTTTGACTACTTCAGCAAAACAAAACAAAAATTTGCAAGATAGTAAGTGTAACAGTATGTCAAACTTGGTGTGCCAAGAAGTAGGGCATGTTTATTAAAGGTGACAAAAAACGGTGTGTGTCTTATGTTTTGGAACATTGGCATGTAGAACATCGTCTGTAAAACTGCATTTTGAAACAAATCACAAATCTTTTATTAAAAAACCAGAGCAAAAAGAATCAATTGTAAGCACAATCAAAAACAAAAATAAATAGTCGACGTCTGTGTTTAAAAATGTTAGCAAAAATTGTCATACAAGCGCCACGAGTTAGTCCACATAGTAAACCTTTCTAAGAGGGAGAGTTTTAAAAGAAACCTTGTTAGCACACATGTGCGTCCCTTTTTTTTTGGTGATTTTAAAAATGAAGATAAGTTATAGTTCAGCCATTAAACACATTCTTCTATTTAAAAACACAATAAAAAAAGAATCTTAAGACAGGCTCTGAAAATGATAACAGATCAACAAAAAATGGTATTAACTCCACTCCTTTTACAATGCTATGTCTTCACAAAAGCACTGACGCCACAAAATCTGTAAGTTTTGTTGTTTTTGCTCCATACTGAGTAGGAAACGTCATTAAGGAAGAATTAAGTGAGATAACATTATTACTGACTCCTAATAAATAACAAAGGTATTTGCACGGATGTTAAAATTTCGCTTGTTGAAAAAGAAATTGATTTGAAAAAATTGATTCAGAAACAACTAATGGTGCTCCAAATATGGTGGGCAAAAAACTGTTACATTAATTTATTTCAAACAGACGTAGAGCATTTGTTTCTTGAATGTCACTGCATTATTTATCCCAATGCTTCTGTGCTATAGGAGTGGTTTAAAATATCTTGACAATGTAATGGCGTTAGTCAAAAAAATATTCAACCTCATATCATCGTAGGCTTTAAATAAGCGAAAGTTTGAGGCTTTGTTGGGTGAAGTCAGATCAGTGTATAATGGCTTATTAATGTATAATAATGTTCCCTGGTTGAGACATGGAACGTACTTTGACGTATTTTTTGACTGCTTGGAAGAAATTAGACTGTGCAAAATGAGGAAATTTAACAGTACTTACAGTTGTTTAATATTATAGGGAGTTCAAAGTTTATGTTTTTACAGAGGTATACCAACATTTCAATGAATTGAATTTAAAGCTTCAAGGCACAAATCAAGCAATTATCGTCATGATGGATATCGTCCAATTCGCACTTTTGAAGCTAAATTACATGTTTTCAGATACAACATTATTACAAGGAACTGCAAACACTTCCCAATCATGAAAAAAATTATCAAAGATTTAGACGTGCATTAGAAACCAGACGACGAAAAAGTTATTGAATAATTTATTTCTGTAATTGATTCTTCAATCAAGTAATTCTCAGAGAGATTTTCTCAGCTCAAAGAATTATGGGAAACTCTCAAGTTTATTATGTACCCTTATGTGGCTTCATTTGATAAACTGAATTCCTCCTAATTCCATCGGATCAAAACTGAAGAATCTGAAATGCCACTGATTGATTTCCAGTCTACTTCAATATAATTAAAAATTTGTTGTAACCAAAAAAAGTTAGAATTGATTGAATCAGAAACAGATTAAAGAAAAATCTAAGCAAAAATGCCAGTAACGAAATTCCAGACACATTTATGTTTATGAAGAATCTGGCTCATGCTATTTTAACCATATATCATCTACCTACGATTGTGAATCATTACTTCCAACTATGGATAACATTAAATACTCGCCTAGAAACCGTTTGGCATATAACTCTAATTCAGCATGCATTCTCCTAAAAGTAACATCTTACGATCCTAATTTAAGTTATTTGCCATCTAGTCTGCTACAACAGAAGTCACACTAAAGCTGCTTTTACTTGAATCACACGTAAAACTAAAACATGTACTACTTGCGCAAAATGTATTTTTGAAGTTAGTAAATTGTTTTGAATCGTTAGTAATTAGTATTGTTATTTTCCCAGTTCAAAATTATGTGATGGCATGTCTTAAACACTTCTTTAAAAGAAACGGCACGATTATCCATAAAGATGCACCATCCCCCTACTATATGATATATAACACATGTATCTTCACACATAGTCAAATTTGGTCTAGTATATGCATGTACATTTATTCTCAAATCATTAATCAGATGGGCTTGATTGGTAATGGGTAAGAAGAATAGGTCGTCCAAGACAGCAATGCAAACTTGTGGCTAAAAAAAGCCTTGAATACTGCGTACCACATTTTTGCTATCCTGTATTTTATTGGAATGTGAACCCAGCCAAGTTCTGAAAGCAGAAGATAACAGACTCCAAAATCTCTCTCTCCCTCTCTCAGAGGTATATCGCTGACGTGATTGAAAGGAGTGGATAGACGCGACACCTAACTCCAAGCAAAACACAATACAGTGCAAAGAAAAATAATAGATCTGAAATTGGTAACAATTAAGTAATATTTCTCAATAATGTTTCAAAATTCTGATCCGATTTCTATCGTACTGCTACCAGAAACTTGACATGTCCGTAAAGACAATACAGTATTAGGTTGCATCATGTCCGTTGTCCAATATACCCTTACAGACTCAAATTTCTGTGGTTTTTATACAAAGATAATCGCATTAAATATGAGCAATGTACGACTAGAAGACTTTCAATCCTGATGTAGATGACTTTGACGTACGTGCGCGCGTTGAATTTTGAACAACATTTCGTGTTTGTTGTGATATGATCCCTGTTCTCTCTCTCACACTCTGCAGAGTTATGAAACACTGCCGTTTTGCGCAATACGCGTATCATCACGTAAGGGTAGCGCAAACAGTGATGTTGCTCATCACCCTGTCCTGCCTATTTCTCTAGCAGATAATTCACATAATCATTAGGTAATTTTCTTCTTCAGTCAAACGACGCTTACATTTTCTTTGACGTATCGTTAAGCTGCTTTCTCATATTACCGCAAGGAATAATATTTGTTGGGTCTTTCTTCTTATATGTAGTTTGACATCTATGCTGAAGTTCTAATCCATTAGATATCTTGCTTCATTTCATACATGGGGAAAGTTTCAAGCTCTATGGCTGTTTCATTCAGAGTTTTTCTTTTCAAGAGACCAGCTGTAAATAAAAAATAAAGATTAATAACATCACAATATAAATTAATTTCATTTCAAAATAATTTCATAGAAGTTAATTTTAAATAAAAATTAGTCTCTTATACACGAATAGTAGGACTTTTTTTGCGTTTAAAAAAATGGTCTTTGCCGAAATCCATTATACTCAGATAAATAACTCAATTAGCCTTTCTATACATATCCTCTTGGAAAAAAAGAAGACTAAACACTAAAAAATATCTGATTTTTCGAAATTGTGTATATTAATTAGTATACCAGGTACACTAATAATAAAATTTTCAAAGCCAAAAAGTGTTAACTAAGAATCCCAGGGCGTATTTTTAGTGAGAAATTAACTTTGTATAATTGAGCAAATAAGATCATTAATCGGGAAGGATATATCGGAGAACTCTTTACCTTTTTTCTTTTCCAGTATTGCAAGTCACTCATAAACACGATTTTACGGTTTTATAGAAGACCTTATAGAAAATTGAAAGACTTCAAAAATTCGTATTCACATAGTTCAAGAAAGTTGGGCTAGTTCCCATAGGTCAGTTTTCGACTATATTATGCTTCTATCAGCAGTGACTTTCGTAAAGAACTCATTTGCAGAAAAAAACTGATCCGCAGAATTCAGGTACCTTGTGGCAGAACAAGGAGCATGGGTGTGGTAAGGATGATAACGATACAGAATCGAACTTCCCAAACTCCATCACTGTCCATTTCCAGCTATTTACTCATATTTCTTGGCCCTGAGGTACCTAAATCTCTCTTACACCACTTAGTTGTATTGGGTTGACAATTCGAAGCAATATTTATTATATTCATCTCTTTTACCCCTTAACATCGGCAGAAATGTTGTGATATGTTTGTTTGATGGCAATGAGAAGAATGTTGTTCTAACAAGTGTATATCCCTTTTCCAACGGATAGTACCTTCAACAGTCACGATGATCGTCCATAATAAAAGGATTTAACTGCCCATAATGGGAAACCTCACTTGTCTATGGTTAATATTCTTTTTTCCAAGTTGTGGATTTCTATATTTGTCAAAGATACAGAGGTATTTTAATCAATGTTTTGATTTAAAAACGCTCTAACTTGATAACTACAGGTCAAAGTAATTTGATATTTCACCAGATTATCAGTGATGTAATGGAATTTTGTTTGGTGATGGAAAATAAACTAATTAAAAAACAAGTTCAAGAGATAGTCCTGTCTGCGGAACATAATTGATTCATTCAACTTAGGAAAGCTATTAGCCGAAAGAAAACAATATATTCCATAGGTTGATGACAAATGCATTAGCGAAAACACAATAATATGTTTTAAAAACGAAAACATTAAAAGTATCAAATAATTTTGTTGGGTAAAAACTGTATATACATTTAATTTTATTGCATACTTTTATAAAAAATATTTTTACTTAACTTGAAATAGTTTTACTTTTATTATTGACAATCGCTTTGATTATCGCTCCAAATAATCGACACATTTTTTTTAAAATTCATAGTTTTTTTTGTAAAAATACTACTTTCAAATTATTAAGAACTCCTAGATATTTTTGTTAACTACCTAGAATTTATCTCGTGAAATTGAGATTTTATTTTTAGTTTCTAAAATTAAAAATGTTCCAAATTTTAAAAAAAATGTGAAAAAAAATATTGTTAAAATACGAAAGAAATAAAACAATTAAACTGTCAGAAAATTGTTTATCTAAAAAATAGCAATAAACTAAGTTCAACGTTATTGTAAGAAAAGAAATACACTATTTTATTTTTAAAAGAGTGCAGAATTTCTTTCACTTTCAAATCAGTTTTATGCACAAAAACCCTTTTGGGAGGTAATTCACGAAAGGCATTTCAGATTTCCGCAACCATTCACTTTTATACATTTCCCATTCACACGAACCGTTTTTCAGAATGAGAAATGTAAATATATATTTAAAACCTTCCAACAGATCTCTCACAGGAAACATTTTGAATGAAACTGGAAAAATAAGAGCTACAGGAAACGAGTTTCACAATCGTAAAAAATATGCAAATATTTGATAAATAATGCAGGTGAGATATTTTATTTTGATATTCTAAAGAAAGTGCTATACTGAAATAATAACTAACTGATTCTGAAAATCAATCAGTCCTTTTTTTTAATTTTCATTTTATACGTTTATTTTTCAAATGAAATCCTTATTTATTTTATTACCCTTTTCATCCATAATATGGGGGGAATGTTTTTTTAAAAATTGCTGTTACATTATAATTGTTTTTAATTTGCATATGAAAGCGTTTCAGATGTCAACGAAAGTATGTCAACGGTCAAAGTATTTTTGAAGTTATTCTTCATTTAAAATCTACTTTCTGTGGTTGTTTTTCTTACTATTGCTGAAGAAGAGTATTATTTTGGTAACAGATCTGATAGATCTAAATGAAATCTAACCAATTTTTTATTCTGGTAACATAGGCAAAGTACCATACGATGGTTATCACTCCCAGTTTTAATCATTATAAGTAAAAGTAAAAGTAGTAAGTATAAGAATTATAATTTTTATAAAGTTATAGGTACGTCTAACTCTAATAAATTGAAGTAATTTCAAACAATTGGCAAGTTATTTATTCTTTATTCATTTATTAAACAATAACTAAAGCTATATTTATTAATTAAAGAGTTAATAAGAGTTTAAGGTTACATATATTTTCAGTGTCTTATTAAAATTTTTAAAATAAAAAATTTTTGCTGATCTACATTTAATGTACATAAAACTTAGAGATGTAAAATAAACATAAAAGTACATAAATGTATTTATTTTATTTTTAAAACAATGTTTCTGAGCCCTTAATTCCATAAATCATAAAATGCGTGACTTTTTTTTTCCTAATAGTTCTAGCATTTAAATAAGCATAATGAAATTACGAAAGCAACCTAGAGAAAATTGTATTAAGTCATCGAATATCGACAACGTATAGTTATGTATTGTAGCCGGCTAAATTTAAACATTTGAATCAATTTGTAAGGATTGTGGTAGTCCTGTTGTTAAAACCCAAACAAAATTATCAGAAATTCATAATTTTATGTCAATGCTAAACTCAGATATCCATCAATGTTTACACATATGCCGGCGTTGGATCTAAGATTAAACCCAGCCCTTGAGGAATTAAATTTTGTCCTCATCGTTTGATCAAGTTTTAACTCTGTGAAGATAATTAAAGTCATGTGTACACATTGTGTATTCTTAAATATTTATTTTCTAACTACATTATTCAAGTGCATTTAGAAATTTCATTGAATACTTCAAACTTGACTACTTGCAATAATGACTTAAATTACAAGTTCCAAGAATAATTATAAAAAAAAAGAATGCTTTAAATAAAAATATAACGTATTATTTAAAGCATTGTTAACGTATTGTTAAAGCCAATTGACGTTCGAAACTACTATGGACTTTTTAAGTTTATCTCTTGAGGCTCATCAGTTTTTAAATAAATCCTTTCTAAAATTATATTTTTTCTTTTATTTTGAGATGAAACAAATTTGTTAAATGAAAAATCACAATTCTTACTATATGTATAAATTATCACCCAATTTCTAAATATTCCAGCTAAATACCAAACTGTTGACAATCTACTTTACAGAATGCGATAAACAATTGCTAAAATACCGTTATCCTTAAATTTGTAAAGATGTTATCAATTGCATGAAAGAAGAAAAAAAAGTTTTTCATTTACACTTTTGATTTTAATAATATATTTAATTCAATACAAAATGAGGTCAGTAGAATAATTTTACCTATGCATGCTAAATAGGAATATAATAGAAGTAATGTAACGAATTGTGTTCTATCAACACTCACAGTATGATATGCATCCTTATCAACAATCCCATTTTTAACCAGGACGACAGTGACTGTAGGGATTATAGATGACTCAATAAACGTAACTGATATCACGGAATCCATTATACCGATCGGTCATGGATGTCATTTCATTTGATAGCTGAACTTATTTTGTTGTAATCTAAGATATCATTACAGGAAGGTGGTATGCCAAGAGTTTGTTTTTCTTTCACAGATTTATGAGCTCACGTTTCAATAAGATTATACAGGGCAGCACATATCATATATTGATATTGCTTATCTTACAGTTAATCCAACATTTCCCTGGTTGTAGTGATTGTCAGGTCTCTCTCAACTACTGTAATTTTCAATGTTTATGAGCAGTATTCATTGACAGTGTCCATGGATTGCACCAAACTAACTCACCAGTTAGAGTGTGTATAATAAGCAATCCAACCGAACGACATCTGTTAACTTCATAAGTTCATGGCTGCCAGGATAATATTTTACATCAGATCCAGAGGCAAACCAGTACATTATTTACTTTTTAACCCTTTAAGAACCCCGGGCGTGTATACACGTCCTGCTGAGCTGTTGCTTTTAGTGCCCTGGACGTGTATACTCGTCCTTCCAAAGGATGATTTTTGTATTCTGCTGTTCTGTTTAAAACTAGTCCCATGGGTTTGGAATACAATAACACGGCATTAGCAGTGTTTGAAAATAATTTTATTTTTTCAGAGAAGTGGGGAAGGAATTTGAAAAGGTATATTCCAGAGACGATGACATTCATAGCTAAGGAGTTTTTGTTGTTTTTTCGTTTGAGTGTGTTCTTTCCTATTTTTCATTTGCTTTCATTTTTGTTTACCTTCTGAAACAGGAGCTTATCAATATTTTGTATGAATGTACTGAGTGTGATATTAGTTTATGCGTCCAACCATGTTTCAAAATATATCCCACAACAGATGTGTTTTAATTTATATTTTATTATATTGTAACTCTAGAGATTAAATTTTTATTTTATTATTCTATCCTTTTCTTTTCTTTTTTTTTTTCTTTTTTAAAGTGAAAGTAAACAAGTTTTAGGTGGAAACACACGAGTCTTTCCCCCCCCCCCTATAAACTACATAACAACGCGCGCCAGTAGGAAAAACTGTAGCACTTGGGGGATTTCGTAAATTTACTCGGCAATTAAGGAAATAATACTTTTCTTTCTGCATTTTTCTAGAGTAAAATATTTAATTCCTGTCATAATGCTATCACATATTTACTTTCTTTCTGCAAACTTTTATTCCATTTGTGTAGTTTATTTTCGTAGCAGCGTTCTTTATATTACTTAGGGATGATTGTTACGTCACATAATGGAACCTTTCACCATTGCATTAAAAATCTTCATATAATCAAGCCAAAATTCATTTTTTGCATTACATATTTACGAACTGTGAACAGATTTAAAAATATTTTGCATATATAAAATCTTACTTTTACTTTTTCTCTTTTTCTCCGCATTAAAATGATTTCTACGGAAAAACTGTGAAGAATATATTTGAATATTTTGAAACATATTTCATGTTCTTCACATTGAAAA
>BMAO01002958.1:0-116441 GCA_019973975.1 Trichonephila clavata
CCTCAACTCGTCTTCCAAGTTGCTACTGTTGATGCAGCTGGATATCCACCGAGGTGCTTTCGCACAGTCTGCTGTTCCGTGAATTACTGCTCACCCCCAAATTAGCTGTTACTTGCAATCATTTCACCTAAAACAAGATAAAGTGTCTCAGAAAAGTACATTTTATTGATAAAAAGAGAAAGTTTTATAATAATATTGCAGTTAATTTAGTCAAGAACACTTTTAAAATAGTTTTAAGATAGTTAAAATACAGTAGGGGCAATGACCGCTAGGAGGCGCTGCTATCGCTATGGCCCAATGGTAGACGCTCCGTTTTTATATGTAGCTGTGACGTATTGAGGACTGTCCTAGAGTAGAAGAGCGACTGCTGTATAGAGAAGACTTAGTCTAAACAGTTTCGCGGCTGTGACAGATCAATTTTATGTTTCTATGGTAACAAGCTCGAATTGGTAGCACTGAATGTCTTGACAGGTGTGAGCCGCTTAAGTCTACAGGATGTATGCGAAAGGAAAAGGCTCCACGGTACCATCGGATGCTCAAGCCAGAGAAAAGTAAGTTCCAGAAAAATAAAAAAATCAGAAATAACGTGCATATTTTCAACGGAATAACCTTCCCTCCCGCATCATGAAATTTCGAACAAGTTCGGAAACTAAAAGAATTTACTTTCTACCACGTTGTGCCGAATTTTGTGGGACATCGCGTGTGTTTATGGATAGTATTTAGTGATGTTTATGTGGCACGCTTCATTTCGCCTTTTGCATAAAGTTTTCAAACTGTTTTACTATCTATATTGTCATATGCTGTTCATACGTTCCGCTGTCAGCAAGCTGGATATCTGTTATAGCGGGAAGTGAGCATGTCCTACTTCAAGGCATATGGCCAAGACCGTTCCATGATTTGCGGGAGGGGTGGAAGTGTGTTGTGTTATCAAGTTTTCATTTTACGAAAAAAGTTAGCTGATGGTTATTTCATTTTCTTTTAGGTTAGCTTTATATGTTTATGAGTATTTATTACACGTCGGAGCTCAGAAAGCAGCACAGACATTCCTTTCGGAGGTAAGAAATATTTTAATTTTGTTTTTAAAATTCAAGTACTGACTTCCGTTTAAGAGTGATGGTTGATCTATTAGTTTCTCCTGGTTTTCATTTGAGATTTTTAAACGCGTGTTGTTAATTTCGTTTACACTGCAAAACTATAATTATTTTCCTTACAAATTTCATTCTTTTACTTTGCTTTGTTTAAAAAAAAATGTTGTGCGATATTTAACATACAGGAAAAAAATTTATAAATTATTAAAGTTTCTTGTTTTTCTAAATTATTTTTTTTCTTTTAAAATATAATTTTCGTTTTTACATTTTGCACAATATTATTTTAAAATTGTTAACTATACTACTGTTGAGTTATTTCACTGGAAAATAGTATCACTAATTTTCGGCTGCGATATAACATAATGTATGTACATTAAAAAAAGTTATAATGAATTCAAATGCTTGGTACTTTTTGTACTTTGAAGAAAGTTGTGATTTTTTTTAAGTCTTCGCTTCGCAAAATGCCGTTTTCAAACTGAATTGTCATGGAAATGTTTTTTTTTTAAATGGAATTTTTCTGTATCGCATTATGGTAAAAATTTGTCATTTTCTGAAATTAATTCTTGTTAAATATAATACACTACTGCCCCCCCCCCCTTATAGATTGTTCAGTGTTTGACAAACTTATGAAATATTTTTGGTTTAAACCATAAAAAATGAACTTATCAAATGCTGTTTTTACAATTTATATGTATATTGAAGAATTTGAAATAATATTTCAAAAGAATAAAGTGATGTGCAAGAATTCTTTTTTAAATCTATCAGAACTGAATGGAATTCATCAAAATCATTTAATAATTTGATATAAATTCATCTTACATTCTATTTTATATTTAAAAAAATATTAGATGAAGTTAATATGAATTCTAATGAGTAAAATTTGATTTTGTGAATGAAGCCTAATTTTAGTTCATAAGTAATTTTTCCTGGCATAGATGTGTCATTCAAAATTTTATTTGTACTGAAATTTAAATTTTCAAATGCTTTTCTTTTTTCAAGTGAAACTAAAGACCTCTTTTGAGTCAACATTGTAATCTTAATAATATATATTTCCATTGAATGTCATTAATACTTTTATATTAAGGTATTATCGTTGCTAAAAAATTAGTTTTCATCTGTTTGGGTGTAATACCTAGACTATTGAGAGCTTTCAAATTTTATCTAAAAAATTTCTGATTTTTTTTCCTTTGTATTTTGCTAAATTTTTGAAGGTGACAAGTTTAAAAATATTTTAATATGGGAAATAAATGGCTAGGGACGTTATAAACACATTTTTTATGCATTTTTTAAATGTTTAATTGAGAAAAGAAAATAATTACATTCACTAGCACATTTACATTCTTGCATTCATTTGTCCAGAATACACTTTCTTGACTTACACTTTTATTTTTTGGCTTTCATTTGCAAAAAATACCGACTAAATTCTAGGAGTGGCTTTAATATTTTTACATTTTCAATGGTTTTTTAGAATAAAACTACATTTTCCAGGTTATAATTAAAATGCAATCTTAATTTTTAACATAGTTCCTACGGTTCTTTTCAAAATATCCCTTATTTTTCTTTTATAATTAATCCCTTATTTTTCTTTTATAATTTCCATTGTACTTTTAATATTTGTGCTATCACTAGGGTTCCATTAGAAAAAAAGTTATACAAAATTAATTCTGTAGCATTTAGCATTAATACTTTTCATTTGCAATGTGATAGGTGAAATATATTTTCTGAATATATATTTTTATGTTAGTGATGATTATGCAGTATTCTCTTATTTAATATTAAAGTATGGTTAAGGTTTTTTTTTAAACATTGGCTATAACCATTAGTAGTTTCAAATGATTGAATCACAAGTTTCTTTTTAAAATCATTTACTTTTGACTGAAACAATAAGGTCTCTTTATAAATATTTTAGATCTTTTTAATGATTAACTAAGCTTAGAAGCAGATAAACATTAACATATATGAAAAAAGTTGTAATTGAGTTTTAACAAATTGAAAATTTTGACAAATGAATTTCACATCATAAATGTCAGAGAAAGAATGTGATCTGTATTTTGAGACCATCTATAGTATGGTATGCATGTCTTACTATTCATATATTGCTTCAGGAGTTTTCACGAAACCTTTTTATCGCATCACTATAAACAAGTATGCAAAACTTGCATTTCAAATTTATCTTTTTTTGGTATTTTGCGGATAAAATGTTGCTTTTCATAATCAACAATAAGACTCCAAATATAAATGACACAATGAGAGTTAAAAAATATTTACTTGTAAGTAAATTTATGAGACCTATAAAAAAAGTCAATAAACAAACAAATACATTCTAAACAGACGTGTATAGTGCAGATATCTTTCAAAGTTATTGAATTTAATTATTTTGTAAGACTTCAAAGAATTTACTCATACCTCTTTAGACATGGTTATTCCAATCTACTGTTGTTCTGTAGTTGATTTCCATATGTTTACAAAACTCCATTGAAGTAAATTCTTGATAGCACAGGTAAATGAAAATAAAAGCATTAAAAAAATAAAGGTGCTCGTGTATTATCGCAACTATTGCCAACTCTATTAATAACTAGCGAAGTTGACACCCTGGATTTCCCATGTGTCGTACACATTAAATTGGCAACCATGTGCTTCATTTCGTATAATGTCATCAATAGGTTGCGATAATATGCAAGTACTAAAATTTTGAGTATTTATCATTAATAAACATAATGGTTATATATATATATAGGATCATGAAACTAAAGATACTTGCACATAGAAAATACGCCCAATTCTAATTTGCATCAATTTATATCATATATATATATATGGGAGCACTATTTTCCAATATCATCTGTGTTTGTATCCTTTAGTTTAAATTTAGTGCCATTTCTTTTTTACTGTTGGCTTTATTTTTCTGCTATTTTGTTAAAATGATGTTAATATGGAATTCTTTGTTGAATGAACAAGATATGCCAATATTCCCTCCCCTATAAGTAGAAATTTTACCATTACTACATCAATCTTTTTTTTAACAAATGGTAATACTATTTTTATGAAAGTAGACGAAAAAGTGCTGCTAGAAGTATGCGATTGATGTAGTACTGTTGATCTTCATGTGATGAATTGATTCTAGAGATCTAGGATTCTATTTACCAAAACTGTAAGCTTTGTTTACTGTTGGGTTACCATACTGATTTCTGTGTTGATGTATCAACCGCAGATAGATTTCAAAACAGAAACAATTGTGGATTCATAATATTGCCAAAATTCATGGTGACTATTCAGAAAAACAATTGTCAACCCATGGTCCATATATCGGATAAATACCAAATCAATACCCGAAGATGAATTGTAATATTTGGTGCAATTGGCAGCCTTCTTTTGTGTTTATTTTTGACTGGCACCTGCTAATGAGTAAAGTACCTCATTTTTAAAGTTAGCAAAATAAAATTGAATGCATACATGATAATTATATGTTTCAATATTACATCTATGGTTATATTGAGTATGAATTTTTAAATCTCAATGACGCTAAAAAAGTTATTCCATTTAAATTATGTATTACTATTTTCTTTAATATGACAGTTAGAACCATAGTTTTTGCACACATTTCATCATTAAAAATGACTACTTTAAAAAATATACTTTAAAGTTGAAGCTTAAGTTTATGATGTTTAGATAATTCTGTTCTGTAAATGTATTGTAAATTATTTTAATAAATTTGTTAATAAAAAAAATATGATATGCTCTAGCTATTTAATATTCTAAAAGTGATTTCCTTTTCAAATGGCATCTTCGTTTTCATTCCCTATGTTTATATATTCCTTTTTTTTTCTGGGGAGGGGGCTGTTATCAGAATTTCTAAAAATGGTTTAAAATTTGAAATGAATAAAAATAAATATGTTAAGTAGATAAATATGTTTATTTAATAAGGAAAAAAAGCTATTAAGATTTGGAATATCAAATACATACATAACTTTGTAAACACATAACATCTTATACATATAACATTCCAGAAGAATATGGAGTCAATCAAATGATGAAATAAATACCTTTTGAAACCATATCTAGTAGAATTTACATTTTATCAAAATCAGGAAACTGAAATCTGATAAATCTAGTTGATTTTGAATCTATTCATAAACCAATTGTACTAAAATTTCCAACTGAAAAAAAAAAAATTCTTTTAAAAGCTTAAAAATTTGAAGAGTAAATAGTTTTCTTAATTCTAAATAACTTTACCCTGTATGTTATTCTTATATATATATATATATATATATTTTTTTTTTGCCAAAATGATTATATAATATGGAAGTAAAGAAATGACAATTACTGTCTTTTTAGATTTTTATTTGCTATTTTAAGTAATTATGTAATGGTTCATATTAAAATTTTTTTTTCAAAGGACTATATGAAATTAATAAATTGTGAATGAATTTTTAGGGATTATTAAAAAAACTATAGCAAATACAGAATGTTTTTAAGAAAATTATGTTATCAATATGTTTACTGCTTTTGAATGGTTATGTAATTTTTTATTTGACACAATACTTTTTTTATTGATTAATGTCATACCATTTTAAGACTTTTTGCCATATGTTCAAGAGCGTGTGAACTTAATGCAGAGCTCATTTTCGGGCAGAAAAAATTTCCTCAATTTTTATAAAAATTTGTGACATTGTAACTCGTGTATTTGTTTATAATATAGTGGTTTTAAACTTTCAAAGCATTTAAAAAAAATTAGTTTTTTCTTTTAAAACATAAAGTGATAGGTCATTTAACATTACAGTATAGGAGAAAAATGCGAAACACATTTTATAAAAGAAAAATGTGCCAACTAGGATGAAAATGAGTAAGATGATAAAATAAATGATTCTCTACAGGATAGTGAAACCAGAATATAATATTAATGTTAGAATACTTTTATATATGAAAAAATACTCTGAATTGATGTCATATTCTTTAACATTAGCCGAAGACAACCATAGAAAATTACTAATAATTCCTAAAATTTTTATGATATATAAATGCAGCTGTTCCTGTTGAATGTATTGAAATTAATTAATGTATGTACTGTAATTGTACGAGTATATTTTATAGTTAAGTATAATTTAAAAAAATAGTAATATGCATTTCCTCCATGTTCAAATCTTCCTTTAAAAATTTCAAATGATACATATATGTTAAACTTTTACAAATATCTTATTGATTAGACAAATATCTTAATGTAGACATTTAAGAACATTAAACATTGTGTGTTTTTCAAGTTTTGTAAATGAGAATTATCAACATTGTCAAAATTAATAAAATTGCCAGACCCCAGAATGGGTAGTGTATGATATCAACAGAGGATCGTATATGTAGTTTATTATACAAATTAAATAAGAAATTATTTATTTTGAATGTTTTCTAACTTGCTATTTTAAAAATTCTTGAAGGGGATACACCTTTAAATTAAGAATGAGCTCTGCATGCAGGGACATCTTAAGACTTTTTGAGGCCCTGGGTTCCCGCACAAATGTAGTCTTATCTATGACCCTTAAAAGTAGACAGTGTTGTCAAATACTCGTACAAACAACAACCCAAAACAAATAAATAAGCATAATTTACAATCACTCCAACTGGCTCGATCGATTGCCGCCTTTTGACTGAATGAGTGAGTAGAGATGGCGTATGGTGGTAGATCTAGAAATATACATGGATAATGGTCATAACATGTAGCCAGTTAGTTGATATATTGTTTGAAATTCCCAGTTTTTTGGAGAATACAACCGAAAAAAACATTTGACCATTGAAATTATTCCAATTATGACCTTATTAAGGCTGAGTCAAGAACGAGACGAGGCCCCCACTGTGGCCGAGGCCCAGTTGGCCCATGCCTTAAGATGTCCCTATGTGCATGCACATTAAGAAAACACTACATTTCTCTTAAGGCTGTTTCCGTCCAACTCATTTAAGTTATATAGTCTATTTTGTATTAATTGGCCTTATTATTTTTCTTGTTACAATGCTGTTATTAAAATTGTGTTTTTAATGTACTGACATAGTAAATTGCAAGTAAAATTACAATTAGCCATGTTTAAATCAAGGCTTTAAATATATTTAAAATAAATGAATTACTTATATAAGTATTTAAAATATTTAATAATTTTGTTATAAAAGATGCATAAGATATTTCGGTGTCAGTGGCGTAACAGAGAATAATAGGGCCCTTTCCCTGCAAAGTCAGTTTTTGTGCCCCAAGTCAGATCTTACATGTTTGGCGTCGGTTAAGCTTTGCCCCCCCCCCCCGATGTGGGGGTGGGTGTACATCACGCTAATGCTAAGAGTTGAAATTTTGTGTATTATATATGTATTGAAACTAGCAAAATTTATGTTTAATTGATCTAAAGAAGTTTTTCTATGAATTTTGAATATGAGAGTTTTGGATGTTTATTTTGTGATCTGTTTTCTATGTAAATTTTTTGCTATTGTTGAAGAAATAGCAGTTAGGTAGTTATTGCATATTTGTGGAAGTTAAGTGGAGTTAAATGTAATAAAAATGTGCAAAATTTTTTTAAGTAGAGATTAATTTTTATAAATATAAAATGCATTCATTAACTTTGAATTTAATCTACATGAGTTACATCGGCAAAATAAGTGCTACTATGAGAATAAGATATATTCAATAAATGTAAAATATTCATTCCATATATATATATTACAATTTCAGCTTTTATTTCTGAGGGAAAACAAATACATTGTTAAATTGATTGAAAAAAAATGACCTATCTATAGAACGCACACTTATATATTTAATGCTTTGAGAAATATGCTTTAAAAACATAGATTTTTGATATGTGATTGTGCATGATAAGGCATAATATTAAATGTATCTTACTACATAACATAAATATCTACGTAGATAAAAATTCAGTTCACTCTGAATTTTCAACGATATACAATGTTGAAACTTTCTTCGTGTAAAATAATAAAAATTTTAAAAACTATTGTTAACAACTTTTTGTTTTTGTTCAAATGGCCTTCTTCATATTTTCTCAAATTGGAGAAATCTGAAATGGATTCTATTACGTATCTGGGGTAGTACAAAATTTGACGAGAGATTCATATCACATTAGTTTAATTAATTTAACGGAAAGATAATGGTTAGTATAAATTTTTAGTTATTAATATTAAAAAAATTATGCCAAGTTATATTAGAAAGTAATTTTTTAAATGAACAAGTCTAACATAGGGAATTTACCCCCACCTGCTTGTGGAATCTGGAGTAAATTCCTATGTAGAATTTTTTTGAATGAAATATCTGATATAGTTATTAATGCTATATTAAGCATTTCTATATGAAGGTTGAGTATTTTTTTTTATTTTTGATCTACTTGATTGAATTGAAGTAGAGCTTTTTAGAGATTGAGGAGTTTTTACATATAATTTTATTTCTCTTAATATATATAAAAGAATTTTTTTATAGTATTGTATGCTATTTTCAGCATTATTTTAAACTATTCTCAGGTGAAATTGTTAATCCTAGTGTAATAAAGTATTGTAATATTGCATTACATTTATGAAAATCTATTACTTGTAAGTAGTGATTCATATTGTGCATTTGAATTAGTTATGAGTTTATAGCAAATCAAAATTACAACTCTTACTGCAATTAATTTAAATGTGCAGCATTGTGCGTTTGTTTGTGTATATTACATGACATTTGTTCATGTTTTTTCATGATTCTTTAATATAAATGTTGTATAACATACTGACCATGAACAGAACAGTAAAAAGAAACCATTTTTTTGTATGGGCTATTTTAAAAATTAATCTTTATAGCTCATTTTGATTTTTTAAAAATTTCTTTTATAAAACAATTGCACATATAAGCTCTGATTTTGAAATATTCTATACTTTTTAATATATACCTCTACCTTAGCATAAAATGTGTGCTAATAATTTGAATATAATTGAAATATTTTATACCTTAAAGTAATTTTTAAATTTTCTGTATAGTTTAACCTGATATGGAATCCGAAGTGAAATATTTAATTATTTATTCAAGCATTATATTTAATATTTTATTTTTATTAATATATTTGTATTTTTCTGGGGAAAACAAGAAATTAAAAAAAATAAAGAGAAAGCAGTTGTGTGTTCATACATTTTTCATCTTTAAATATTTTATCTTGATTTATTATCATATTTGTTTGACATGGGTGCCTTATTTTTTGTGTTCGATTATAACGAAAATAGTTTTCATTCTAAGTTTTTAGCTCTTTTCTTTCCAAGTTCAGTATAACACCTTTGTTTTTTCTCAGTTCAGTTGATCTGTTTATTGACTACTATTAAAATTTTTTAATTCATTCAAAAACACTACGAATAATTACGAAAAATATTTGTGTATTCTTGGCCATTTATTTAAATAAAATTGTGTTACAAATATCTGTTTTCCATACTAAATATTTTTATAGTTTTTTTTTCAAACTACTTATATAATGCCTGTTTCATGCATAAAAATTAACAAATTCCTTCTTTCAGATACGTTGGGAGAAAAATATTACATTAGGAGAACCTCCTGGATTCTTGCATTCATGGTGGTGGTGAGTACCAATTTAAAATATTATATAGAAATAATTAGAAACAGGGACATCTTAAGGCTTCTTGAGCCCCTATGCAAAATGTAGGTTTCACCTGTGACCCCTAAAAGTAGACAGTATGTAGCATACATTCTCAAATACTTGCACTAATGGCAACATGTAACAAACAAATGTGCGTGTCTCACTATCCCACAAACCTAGGCCTAGACATGGGTATGACATAATGCAGTCTTTACATTTGGCATATAGAGTTCAAAATTCTCAGTTTTTCGGAGAATAAGTGCGGGAATAACATTTGACTATTAAAGTTATTCGGATCATGGTTTTATTGAGTTAGTCAAGAATGAGATAAGGCCATCACCGCCGTGTGTGTGTGTGGGGGGGGGGGTAAACCCTAGGCTTGTGTATTTGTCTGTTATTGATTAAATATTGTATTTGGATATTGAATAGCTACACAGTTCCTATTTCAAAAGATGGAATCTACTTATTCTTTATAACTAATAATAATACATAGATATCCATCGTTAATTTATATTAAATTTCAACTGAAAATCTGTTTAATTTTAAAAAATGAATTTTAAACGAGATTTATTTAATTTAACTTTATTTAAGTTGATATTTAATTGCTATTAAAAATTTATTAAAACTTTAGTTTACAGTAACAAATTTTCAGTGATTTTTTTTTAAAAAAAACTTTAATGGAAGACCATTAAAATGGTAGTAAAATTGTACTCTTGTTTTTTTTCCAGAGGAAATGCTTAAATATCTGATTTAGATTTTAGTCTAAGTTTGCAGAATTCCTAATTTGCGTATGTTTCTGAAAAATTAAGTCTCTTTTAATTTTTTGTATATTCATTCATTTCTAATAATCCTTTTTGTTTTTATTTCTTATGTTAACAATAAACATGTTTTAGAATTGCCAAATTTATGTTTAGGGAATATTCAGTTTTAATTTCTTTTCTTTAATTACTTCTTTTTATATGCAAATGGAGTTTTATTTTTAAATATCTTAAAATTCTATTAACAGTAATTTAAAAAAAAACTTTTTGAAAGAACATTTGCTATATTGTAAGGTTTTATTAGTTGAACTTAGAAATAAAATTTGACTTAATATTTTAGTTTTACTACCGAGTCCTTCCTGTATTTAAATGACTTTTTAGCAATAAAAATTCATGGGTTTTCGGCATTGATATTTCTGGTCGTTCTTATTTGCTATGTGTGCAACAATTGTCATTATCCTCCGAGTCCCCGCCCCGATCTAAAATTACTATGATGCAATATTTTGTTTCTTGAACTAGAGTCACAGTTTAGCATCTTTCCGAAATATGAATGAGTAAAAATTAAAAAAGAAAACGTAGCTTATCGTTGCTTTTCTGAACTTATTTTTTTCTTCCCGCTTTCTGAAAAGCTCCATTCACCGTTGGAGCTCACCATGAAATCGCTAAGCCCATTTGCGGACAAAGGACACGATTAAGCGATCCTCTTAGAAAGCGATGAATACCGAAGACTTCATTGATATCCGCCAATAAACAGTGCCTCTTTATAAAACCCCGCAAGGCCCCGTGTTCTGGCCCTTCAGGTTTGTCCCAAACCGCTCCCTCCTCGATTAGATTAAACTAGTTACTCCATTCATCGTCTCGTTCGTTGCTACGGGCAACCGTTGCCATGGTTACCTCGTCACGCAGTTGTAGCCTTGTTCTTTTTTGGTTCGCGTTGAGCGAAAATTACCTTTTGTGTTTGCCTTTAGGTTTTCTAGCAAGCCAACTTCCGTATTTTTTTTTTAAACATTTCAAATTTTTTGGAAAGTTGTGTGTGTGATATTCATTTTTGAGGACATTAAGAAATAAAAGTTCGGAAATAAGTGGCGCACACAAGAGAGGCGGTGTCCTATGGGTCCGGAGCCCCCCCCCCCCCCAAACCCTTGAATTTTTTTCGATTGATAATCCTATTTTTTTGTAAATGACATAAAAAAAATTTTTGTTCTTGGAATTAATTTATTTTATTAATTAATGCAAATTATTAATTCAAAAATTTATTTTTTACTGTTTTTTGTTAACAAAATCAAACGAATCAATTTATGTCTTGAGGTATGTTTCAAGTTGGGGGGGGGGGCAAAATTTTTTGTGTGTGCTACTGTCTGAAATTCATTACTGTATCTAACAGGCTCCTGTTTGGAACTTGTGTACAAATTCGCCTTTGTGTTGTGGAAACCCCTCTATTCATATAAGGTCAAATTTTATTTGTTCTCCTGCTGTGGAATAATGAAGTGGTATCTTTTGTCCCTCTACCTGTAAGGAATAGACTATTTTTTTTTCATCCCAGAGTCAGAAAATCATTTATCAACAAATTTGAATAAAATTAAAATTTGATTATATATATTTGCGATGGCAAGTAGTTTTCTTCCCCCAATAGGTTCGATTTTGACTGAAACTTATTTTTAAAAAAAATCTAATCAATTAGTTATTAAGTTTCAGAGTTCACAATTATAGTATGTTGTGAAGATTTTAAAAGGAATTGTGTTATTTAAAGGTGATTAAAAGTTATGTAATCCAATAAGTTTGGTTCTAATTGAGAAGCTCATAAGCCTTTTTTGTACTGTGAACGCAGTGATTTGGATCCTTCTCAAATAGATTTTTCAGGAAGTACTTCCATAGCAATACATTGAAGAACCATCAGTTTAACTGAAAAAGCTAAGAACTGCATACATAACTATTATCCTAGCAAATCATTTATTTTCTGCATTAGCAGTTGTCAAAGTATCGTTCCCCGCATGTTAATGAAGACCAATCGGAATATGAATTTAAAAGTGCATTGCAGGCTGAATTAAAAGAAAGTGGCAAAAAATGGATACCAGAAATGTTTCGATGACTTTTACAAGCCATGGCAAAAGTGTGTTGTTACTCAAGGGTCTTATTTCGAAGGATTTCAGCAGTTTGATTGGTATTATTTTTTAAGGGGGTAGGTTCACGAAACAGGATTTGTATCTCAGTAATGTTAAAAATAGGTATTTTTAAGGAACATTTATAAACATTCTATTGAATAAAAATCTCCAATTTTTTTACTGAATATCCTTTGTACTATAATACATACTTTAATCAGAGATTTTATAGATAGGATGTCTAGTTATTTTTTTAAAATATTTTTTGCACAAATCTCTTTTTTTTCTTCTTTTAAAAACAGTGAAATTTCATGATGTTTAATGCTATAAATTAAGATAGAATATGTTTTTGAAAAAATCCCTCGATTAAAGTATGTATTAGAGTGTAATTATTAATTATGCAAAGTTATAAGCTGTTAAATGCAGTAGTTTAGGAACAAATGTTCCTTATATGATAAAAATGTTAATTTTGAGAAAAATTGGTTTTTTAGTAATGGATTTAGTAGACTTTGACAGGTGGTAAAACATGTTCAAAAAATTATTAAAAATACTTCTATTGCACATAGAATGATAATTTTTGCACCATTAGAAGCGTAGTAATTCATAATTTATTATAATGGGAAAAGTGAAAAATATGTTTGTGGACCGAAATTCATGAACCTACCCCCTTCAGTTATAGACTCAGTCAGGGAACTTTTGAAACCTACTTCGTATTTTTACTTTACAAAATCCAATCATGATTTAAAATCTGTAGCGTAGTTTGAAAATACGAAGACGAAATGATTTTTTGAAATTTTGTTTTTCTAATCTAAAAATTTACTCCTGTAAAGTATTTATCGTTCAGGTATATTCACGGGTACTCAATCGTTGCTATTGACGTACGTTTTATTCTGATATTGAATCTCATTTCGTTTTGGTTACGGCTTTCTTGATTTTTTGTAGAAGCCACCAAAAGGGCTATTGTTTTCGTCACTTTTTGGCTTGGGTGCTCTCGGCAGAAAAATATTCTGAGGACAGTTTCGCATCGTCAGGGTTCAGAGAAAACTGTGTATCAAAATTACATTGTGTCAATTGATATTCACCAAAACTGTATCGCATTAGAAAGTGATACCAGCTCCCGGGGAATGTTCTAGGTCTGTTATGGTAACTACCATTTCGCAGCCCCATTAGAAAGAACAAAGAAATATCAAAGAAAAATTGTTCTTAAATTGTGGAAGAATTGAGACAGAGATGAATCACCTCGAACAAGAAGAACCAGGCTGTTATTGGAAAAAGACGAACCGATTTTTGAACATGATACAGGAAGTGGATAATTTTTCTAAATATAAAGAACTTCCCGTGATCAGAGTTTTGGTAAAAATACATTGTGTGTGATTCACTTTCGAGCAAACCAAAAAAAAAAAAAAAAAAAAAAAATGTGTGGGGACACTTCAGTGAAAATAAAGTTTCAACTTGTACTTGCAACGAAAACAATTTTTTTAAATGTTCATTATTAAAAATTTAAAAATAAAACGATTATAAAATACCCGAAAATTTGCATTAATCGTTATTTTTTTAGTGTGCGTTGGTGGCATAGTACGCTTGATAACTGACTAAACTAATACTAATACCCAGTAGCGCACACAAAATTTTTTCAAGGGGGGAGTCCATGGTTGAAAGTCCCCCAACTCGTATCATACCTCAAGAAAACGCCAATTAATTCTTTTGATTTTGTCTACAAAAAACAGTAAAAAATAAATTATTGAATTAATAATTAGCATTAATTAATAAAATAAATTGTTTATTACAAGTACTTAATTAAATTTTACGTTATATATATACAGGATTATCATCAATCGAAAAAAACTCAAGGGCTTTGAGGGGTGTCCGGACCCCAGGACACCTACCTCCCTTGTGTGCGCGCCACTGCTAATACCCCTAACTTACGCTATAGGTGGGACCGAGTGATACCGTGTAAGTCGAATTCGCTGTAGTTGGCGTATAATTTCGCATACAAATACACATAAATTATTTCTAGTGGGGGCCAGAGACGAAAGAAAAAAATTTAGAAGAAAAAAAAAGTTTAATTAAATCTTATTAAACACACAAATACAAGTTATTTTGATGTAGAATGTTTCGTAAAATCTAACAAAGTTGTTTAGTGGCTCGAAGATTTCTTTTTTCTTCCTCAAAGTTTACTCGTAGCATGCTACTAATTTTTTATTCCTTGTTTTATTGAAAAAATACGCTCAGTGTTGGAGTTATATTTTCTAAAATTTGTAAATCTTTTTTAAAGTAAGACCTTCTGTTAAATTCTTAAGTCAATCGATCTGATTGAACTGGGTCTAAAGACTCAAACTCTTCAATGTCTTGCTCATCCATTTCTATGAGCTTATCCATTGTCAGCTCCTGATTGTAGGAATTCAGCATTTCTGGAACGTCATCACTATCCTATATTTATTAGCCTGGCAAGATCGACAGCTTCTTCAATTACCAATTTTACCATTTTTTATATCCCTCAAATAAGGAACAAATCGATGAGATTTGAAAATCGCTGAATGCCGAGTTCGTGTAAGTCGAGGTATTACTGAACTGCTATTTGTTGCATGCATGCATTTATGTGAAAAGAAAGAAATTAGTTTATTATTGAAATTGAGTATCTTCTCTTCTTAAACAATCTCGTAGAAATCCCTGAATTTTCCTCACGGATCCCTTTAATCTTCCTATTGGATTAATACTTTTGTTTGTTTCTTTGGAAAAGGAAGAAAAAGTAAAATATATACTTTTAACATTGATTTATTGTTCAACAAATACAGGATTTTTACTCGTCATTATTTTTGTTTAATTTCCTACATGGTATCATTAAAGAAGTTCAACATTTTTAAATTTGATATTTTATTTATTGATTGGAAAAAGAATTACAAGTAGTCGAGGACACGGACTAAATTTTCTGTATATAACCTGTTATATTATTATAGGCACGCAATTTCAAGGTAAAAGTATATGTTATTTTCGATTAACTTGCTGGAAATGTTCCGGAAATGAATTTTGAGAAATAGTTAACAAATATCAGTTTTACTTTCTTTTAAGTTGCAGCTGGGGGAAAAATTACTTTTTAACTGCCGCATATCGCAAGGTAATTCGTGAATTCCTCGCAGAAAAAACTTTCTGTATTAAAGTAAATAGAAAAAGAAAAGGTCATGTATTTTTCCAAATCAAATTTCGTTGTGTTTCTTCCATAGGTGGTAACAAAATGAAATTTTGCTTTATAGCTTGTAATATTGTAACTTTTGTAGAAATTTCATCAAAAAGGAATAATTTATGACTTTGAAATATGATTTTTGCTTCTAATTTTTCAGAAACAGATTTTTAAAAATTCGTCTGGGACTTGAATCCTAATTTGTAAATTAAACTGAGCTTAAGTACTCCCAAAATTCCATGCCGTCGAATTTAACATCGAGCTGAAAGTAGTGTTGCATTTTCTATTGTAGTGTTTCCAAATCTTTTTATTACGACGGACCGGTCAGCGGTTCAGAATTTTACCACGGTCCACTTAGAAGGGGGGGGGGACGTTGATTACTTTTTTAGATAGTTTTGATTGAATAATTATTATTCAGTTGCGCCCACAGGAATTTTTGAAGGGGGGGGGGAGGTCTAGGGTCGAAAGTCCATCATTCATATCTTGCTCTAATGCGCCGCCTTATATATTCTTTTGATTTTGTCGATTTTCGGGAACAAAAAACAGTGAAAAATAAATTATTGAATAAATAACTAGCATTAATTAAGAAAATTAATTATTAATAACAGATAATTTAATTTATTACAGTATATATACATAGGATTACACAATCAACCGAAAACAAATCAAGGGCTATGGGAGTCCCCCCCCCCCCCCCCTGTGTGCGCGCCTCTGATTGTATTAAAACATGCCTTCAGAATAAAAAAAAAGTTTCACCAAAAAATGAATTTACGTGAAAAAAGTGATTTCCATTAAAAGTCAAAGAAACCCTAGAGAAATACATCACAGTAAATAAAATGGAAACAATTTAATGTTCCTTGTGCGGCCCGGTACTATTTCATCCACTGACCGATACCGGTCCCCTGCTATATATATTTTATTATACTACTCATTTTTATCCGAATTGATTCATTCTTTTCTGGTATATAATGTGTTTCGTATTCTGTACCATAATGTTAATTGAGCTCTTCGTTTTAGTTAGATAAATAATTAATGAAAAATTAACTATTTATGGAATATTTTGAAACTTTGAAAACACTATTACCAAGAGATGCATGAATTACAATGCTGCAAGTTATCATGAAAATTGAATAAATTTTCTTCTTTGAAAATGTGTTCGACGCTTTGTTCAGACTCGCGTTCATTTGGTGAAGACAGCCATAGCAACGAATGAGCTGACGCAGTATTGCATTATCTGCTGGACCTAGCCAATTGGCATGCTAGGCTTAAATCATGGGATTCGGCATCTCGTTCCAGAATTTTCGAAACATTCAAAAATGTTGAGGGGAAGTCTCTTTTGTTCCTCAAATGCTTCGCGGAATTGCATGTTGTCTTGCTTTACATTTACAGTCTTTGTATTTGTTAAAGTCTTGCATCTGTATAGTTTGTATCGACTTCCAAAAGTCATCCTAAATAACAAAAAGATTATGCTTTCTTAATTTGTTCCTGAATCATTTTGGACACTTATATATCCAAATGGTATCTATCTTAATTGTAAAAAATATACTTTAAAATATTGATATAAAAAGTACTTTGATAAAATGAGCAAAAGTTTTGAGTTAATTAATGAAGCGGATCCACATACTATTTTTTAAAATAATTTTTTTTAAAGTAATTTAGAGGTGTGTTATATTACCTGGAAGATTTTAATGTGTTTCAAAGTTTAGTTGTTGCATATTACTTAATGGTATTTATATTTTAAATTTAAAAAAAAAATCATAGTTGCTGTCTTTGGTCAGTGTTAAAGAATAGGACCCGACTTTGGAATATATTTTTCATGTGCAAAAGAACTGAAACATGAATATAATATTCTGGCTTCGCTATCCTATAGATCCGCTATCACGTATTTTATCATACTATTCAATTTAATCCGAATTGATCCATTTTTTCTGGTATAAAATGTTTCGCATTTTTTCTCCCATACCGTAATGTTAAATGAGTTATTACTTTACTTGTTAAAACAAAACAAAAAAAGTAAATATTTATAGAATATTTTTAAATTTTAAAAAGACTATTTTATTAACAGAAGTATGAATTACAATGTAGAGAATTTTTATGAAAATTGAGACATTTTTCTGTCAGAAATTGTGCTTTGCGTTTAGTTCAGGTTCTCGTGCGTTTGGCGAAGATAGTCTTAAGTTGGCTTAGTGTGAAATTTTACAAGTGTGTCAGGCCAGATGACATCTTCGTTACTTAATCGTGGCTCAAAATTATGATATCTGTCTCCAATAACTTTTGTGTTGCTTTTGAGTATGATGTTGATTAACAATCACTTAGTCCTCTTCATGATTAACTATTGAAAACATTTTTAACTCAACATTAATTTACTCATCAATAGCATTAATTAGTACTCCTGGTATCATCTCACCCTAGGTGGGGGCCTCGTTTCGTCCTTGACTTTGCCCCGATAAGATCATGATCCAGATACTTTTAATGATCAAATATTATTTCCGTACATATTCTACAAAAAAAAAAAAAAAAAAAAAAAAAAAAAAAACAGAATTTTAAAACTGCGTGTGGCAAAAGTGGTAAGACTGTATTATTATGTGATGATGACCGTCGTCGATGTCTAAGCCTTGGCCTAATACCATAAACAATCATTCAACTTATTTAGTCGAAAGGCAGCCTTCGGCGAAGCTGGTTTGTGTGTAGGTTTTTGAGGCTGTGAGTCGTGCACATTTATTTGTTTCAAACTACCAATTGGACGAGTATTTGGCAATGCATGCTACTGTCTACTTTTAACGATCTCAACTAAGGCCTACTTTTGCATAAGGTCCAGGGCCTCAAAAAATCTTAAGACGTCCCTGCCTACCCTTGCCTTATATTTAGTGATTAGAATATATGCTTGCATTTTCTTACACCAGCTTTCGAAGTCTAGTCCTATTGAAGCTATAGGCGACTTTCATAATCTGCGCTAATTTGCTTGAAAACTTTGTTTTTGTTGCCACATAAATGTGAGAAGTATTTTTAATTTAAATATGTTGTTCAAAGTGGCATTAAAATGTTAATAACTGTGCGAGAAACTGTGTATTCTGCAAACTTGCATCTTAAAATTTAGGAGCTGTTCCTGCTTAAATTTAGATTTTAGCGCCGTTTCTGTTGATATGTAGATAAATTATTCCTTCATTGGGAAGTCGTCTAATTTATCTATTTATTATCGGGGTTTTCTCCTCTAGAAAAAGTTATTTTACAAATGTATTTTTTTCAAAACTTTCTCTTTTTGGCGTTTTTTAGTGTATAATTTTTAACAATCGTCTAATTCCCTACATCCTATTCTACTGTTTTGCAAAACATTGCTCTGAAAATTTATAAAGTTATTACCCCGGATCACATAAACAACACAATATTTTCAATCCAAGAAATACATTTAAAGAAAAAAGCGTTTCACAATCTTCTTTTATTATAATAAAAAATTCTGGAAATTACTAAAGAGAGGTTGTCCGACGTCGAATTTATTTTTTAAGACTTCCACGTGGTACGTGGGCCCCGCGTTGGGAAAAACTACTTTTGGTACTTGTGGTCATACAAACTCACAATAGAGAGCGTGAGTTGGTTTTGCTTACACATTGACAGTTTTTTTCCCTTCGAATTTTTATTTTTACTCTTGAAACACAGTTTGAAGACCACTTTCTTATAGGGTTCAAGTCCCAAATGAATTTTTAAGCAAAACCTTATCAAGAGAATTCGGAATATATAATCTCGTATAATTCGTTTCCGTACATTTTTGCTTTGTGATAAAATTTTAAAAAAAGTAGCACTATTACAAACTAGAAAGTAAAAAATTGTTTGAGTTGAGTTTAAAATAATTCGAAACAACGCAGTATCGTAAGGAGACCAATTGTTACAATGTGTGAGAGTGAATACGATACAAGCTGAACTAACACCGAGATCTTTGTAGCGCATGAAAACTATAAAAAGTTCGTTTGGATGTATGCTCTTATTTCAGAATGCCTATTTTTCTTTCTATCCTGAAACCAGCAGGTGTTAGCTGGTTTCCGCTGGGTGTTTTATAATGTGTTTTATTTTCGCCTGTCTCCCTCCGACTTTTTTTTCGTTTCATTTTAAAATTTTTTATTCGTTTATAGACAATATTAGTTGAAGTGTGACTCTGGCAAAAATAAACACGCCACCTGGCAGTAACCTAATTATAAATTATAAATTTACAGATCAGTTTGAATTGTGGCAAAATTTCGTTTAAGGTAAATTTCGTTGAGAACTACGTTCGGAACCGCGATTTTTCAAATGCGTACAAACGAATAGTTTTTTTAAAAAAATATTTAGGGTCACTTAGATTGGAATACACGCGTATGAAATTACTGTAAGAGTATTAGTACATTTAAAAATGATTTAAATGCAATATTTTGATAAAAAAATGAACATATAATTATTTATTTTCCGAACGTTCTTCTTTTATGGAAAATGCTTTTATAAGAATAATATTTTGTCTATAAATGTAGCTCAGACCTCTGTATAAAGCCTAAACTAAGATTTTTAAGTTATATAATTTAGAAGTGGATTTATCCCTATTTTAATACATCAGAGTGGAGAAATTTTTACAGAAAAAACACTGATAATTATTTTTAAAAAAAATGGTATTAACTCTGAAAATAATGGTAATTTTTCAAAAGTCGTAGTTCATGCCCCCTGGAGAAGTCTTAGCTACTACATATAAGCAAAATATTATTATTATAGAAGCATTTTTCATAAAAGGAGAATGTTTTGAAAAAAGGTAATTCTAAGTTCATTTTTTGCCAAAATATTTATTGAAATAATTTTTTTATTGTAATATTCTTAAAACAATTTTATAAGTGTATTCTAATCTGAATGACATTAAATATATAAATAAAAATATTCGTTTGTACGATTTTGCAAAATCATGGTTTCGCTTAAAAGAATTAAGCGATTCACACTTCGAATTGTGAAATTAAAATTATCTTAATATAGGTTTTGTTTCGTGCGCTCTTCAGAATATTTTTCATTTAATCTAGAACTAATTTTGAATTATCTAGAAAATTCTTTTATTGTTGTACCTAAAATTTTCAGTAAATCTTTAAAATGGTTTGTTTCTATATTCGCTTTGTGCAAAATTAATTTCATTTAATCAAGTGACTGTATTCAGGGACGTCTTCAGACCCCGGGCCCCTACGGAAAAAGTAGATATCAATAAATCTGCTTGATGGTATGTGGTGGTAGGCCTAGGTCTTTGCATGGATGACACAGTTATCACGTGATAATGCAGTCTTGCCAATGCCAGTTGACAGAGTTCGAAATTCCCAGTTTTTCGGAGAGTATGTCCAGGAATAACATTTGACCTTAAAATTATTCGGATCATGATCTTACAGAGACCGAGTCGAAAACGGACGAGCCATGCCTTAAAACGTCCCTGACTGTATTTTGAATTGTTGTCTCGAGTCAGCATGTTGTACTACACGTTACTGGATAAGTGTTTGAAACGCCGTTCGCCAGTTGCTAGGAATTAACCTGTATTTTTTATCATTGTTCATGGGTACTGTATCACACTTAATGGACCTTGGTATTGTACTAGTTTTCAATGGGGGATAGTTTAGTTCGCATGGGTATATAGTCTGTCTTAATAGTCACTTGACTGTGTTTAAAATTGTCACAGGAGTTAATAGTGAAATAGTTGTCACTGGATCAATAGTGTTTTGGCGACTGGGCATCGTTAAAAGTTGCCGTGAATGAAACAGTATCTTGATTTTACGACTGGAGTATATTTGTTTCCGCTGAATTGCAGAAACTAGTAATCTACGGGTTATCTTAGTTAATCTGCACTTTAACTAGGGAGATCCGCTGAAGTGCGGAAAATGCTTTTAATTTTTCAAATTAACTGGTAATTTGCAAATTACTTAAATAATCTGCACATTACCTTCTAGACCCTCTTTAATCTGCACACTACCTATCAGGCATTCGTTAAAGTGAAAATAAGATCTTTGGTGGAACAACAGCAGCGTTTCTGTAAGCTTAAATTTCATGTTTATTTTTTTACATTTAAAAAATCAAGTTAATACAATCGAACAGTCAACACATTAGTTGATAGAATCAATCATCAATCTATTGAAAAACTATAATTTAAAGAAGTATACGGTTTAATATATTACAATTAAGGAAATGGAATTTGAGAAGCGTATGATAAAATTATGCTTATTAGTCCAATCTATAGATTGATGACACTTTGAAATGCATTGCAATTGGTTTTTGCGACAAGCACACCTATTTGCAATGCATTTAGATTTGCAGTAATATCTTTTAAAACTCTACCAGGTACGAAGGGATTGTTAATTGCTGTTTGGCGTAAAGATGTTTCTATAGCAGGAACATCTTTTTTAAAGATTTATTTCTCTTTGCAAACACTGAATTCAGGTCTCTCATACACTTGTTTTTGAATACCCGTTTTAGTACCAAGTTTATAAAAGAAAAAGAAATGTATACAGAAAGGAAATGAAAGAAACAAACTTCTGAACTTTAACGATACGGAAACCCCTAATGTGAATATTATCTAATTGAAATAGGAAAAACTCTCGATTCCTCGCAAACCAGTTATTGTGCAGATTAGCTAGGTAATTTCCAAACGTTAACGGCTTTTGAGCTTTAACGGTAACATTCACTTCGTAGTGTTTAGAATTACCGTCATTGGACATGGTATTAGTTGCCACTGGATCAATATTTAAAATGGAGTGGCTCGTCATTAATTGCTGGAAATAAAATAGTATCGTTGTATTCGGGGACGACTTAAGGCCCTGGACCCATAGAAATCTTAAGAATTTTAGATGCACTGGGCCCCTATGCCAAAGTAGGCCCTACCTGCGATCTTTAAGAGTAGACAGAAATAGTATGTATTGTCAAATACTCAAACGAACGGTAATTTTAAGCAAATAAATGTGATCGGCTCTACTGATGGCCGCATTTCGATTGAATGAATGTTTATGGTACTAGGCCTCAGGCCTAAATATTGACAACAGTCATCAGATAATAATACAGTCTTACTACTTTTTCCAGTTGACATGCAGTTTGAAAAATTCCCTGAAGAATGCACGGAGAGTGTGCACGGGAATAATATTTGACAATTAAATTTATCCGGATCATGATCTTATTAAAATAGTCGAAAACGAAATGAGGTCCTGGGGTCGGGCCCAGTTGGCCCATTCCTTAAGACGTCCCTGATTGTACTCCTAGTTCGTAAGTACAATTAGACTAAATAGTCACAGGATAGTGCAAAAATTACTGTAGTTGGAGTTAGTAGTGTTGTTCAAGAACTCTGGATGAAGTATTAGCTGTCACTGGACCAACGTCCAAAATGTCAAGAACCGTCGCCTATAGGTATTTGTATTCAGTTCCGTTGCAACACATAATTTAAACTAAGCAACATAAAAATTTTCAAAGATGTCCTATGTTTGTTGAACGAAAAAAAAAAAAAACTTGAATACTTGGTAGAACACTTCAACTCATTATCGTTCCATCTGCCGATTAAAGAAAAAAAAAGAGGGGGGCGAAGGGAAGGGGTTGTGCAAAATGTTTATTTTTTTATTCTTTCGAATACGGCCCGATTCCCAAAGATGTGCGTTTCAAATGAGTGGGGCGGCCGGTGTACAATGGGAAGGTGGTAAACTGTGCAAAAGAGAAGCATCAAGAATAGGTGAGCACGAGAGAGGAATTTCCACTCCAAGTTCCGTTGCCGGAGGCGTTCGTTCATTGTTCCCTTGGATCGTTTTTAAGGTTCGATTGCGTTCATGAGGGGCGGGAAAGGTTGCCATATTTGGCACTTCAGCCCCGTGAGTCATTGTCTCTTCACATTTTTCAGATCAATGTCAGTTAAATTGTAACTGGACCGATACAATTGTTGTTATTCTTCCAGTCTTTCTATGTAATACCGGTGTTATAAATTTGATATACCTACCAAGACATCTTAATATTTTCTGCATGTACGCAAACATAAAAAGTGCCATTTTTTAAAATTTGATATTGTTTTTTTTTTATTTATGGAATAAATTTGTGCTGCTAAAATATATAAAACTAGCTGTTACCCGCCCGCTTCGCTGGGAATTTCATGATGTTTTATAAATTTTTACTGCTTATATATGTGTATAAATTATTGATATCTAAGTCCTGCATTAAGAATTCGATTGTATTGAAAAATATACTTATACCTGTAACTGTCGCCTGTTGATAAAAAAAGGGGGCAGAACTCATCTAATTTGTGTTTTCTAAAAATCTCTAAAATTGAAGCATAGAATGATGTTTGCTCTTTCGTAACCCAAAAACCAAGTGGATTCCCGCAAAACCAATTTTCGGTGGATCTCTACTCCGTAAATTGAACATGCAAGCCAAATTTCAAGTCTAAATCTAACAGAAAAAAAAAGTTTTAATATCAATATCCCCGTAATCCCGTTGAGAGCAGTTTTCCAAAATAACCGCTCTTAGAGGATTTCAACTCAACAAAAGAAAAATGCAAACCAAATTTCATTATTATAGTCCTTGTAGCTCGAAAAAAGTAATTTTTTTTGTCAATACGTCCCAGTAACCCCCTGCACCCCCCAGAACTTGATTTTCTTAAAATACATTCTTAGTGGATCCCTATTCAACAAAAGAAACATGCTTAACAAATTTCAAGTATATTCAATTAAAAACAGGAATTTTTTTCTGTAACTCCTCTTGACCCCTCGCAACCCTCCTTGGGGGTCAATTTTCATTTTACTCTTTGTTAGAGGATCTCTTATCCATGAAAGGAACATGCCTACCAATTTTCAAGCAGGATGATCAAATAGTTTAAAATGGGAATATTTATCAATTACGCCTCTTAATCTCCCGAAATTAAACTTAGTAGTTCATATTCGCGAAACCCATTTTGTAGCGGTTCTCTACTTTACGAAAGGAATCTGCTTATCAAATTTAAAGACTGTACGTCTAATAGTTTAAAAATGGGGATAATTATCTATAACGCCATTTGAGCAACGCACTTATCCGCAACGCCACTTCTGGGTCTGTTTTCACAAAACCAATTTTGTAGGGGAATTGCACACTATGAAAGGAATCTGCTTAGCAAAATTTGAAGACTGTGCGTCCAATAAATTAAAAATGCAAAAAAAAAAAAAAATTATCAATAACGCCCCTTTAAAAACGCGGCCTAGGGGTCGATTTTCACAAAACACATTTTGTTGTGTATCTCTATCCTATGAGAGGAATCTGCTTACCAAATTTCAAACTGTGCGTCTAATAGCTTAAAATTAGAAATAATTATTTATATCTGCCCTTAACCCCCCGCAACACCCCTTGGGGGTCAATTTTTCCCAAACCTGTTTTGTAGCGGATATTTACTCCATGAAAGAAACATTCCTACCAATTTTCAAGCAGGGAGGTGAAGTAGTTTATTTGTATAGATATAGATTGGGATTATAATAACTATTGTTTAAATATGACTAAAAATGTAAATAAAAAAAAAAAAAAAGAAAGGATTAAAACTAACCGTAAAACTTATCAATTTTTTGTTTCTTGCATTGCTTTTTGCTTATGAAGCCTTGATTTATTATTTTTAAAAGTGCATCCGAAACAGCCTATGCTCTACTTAACTGAACAGTGAGATAACTATAATAAAAAAAAATTATGGCACGTGTCAGCGTATTATCATGTGCGCGTAACACTATTATGTCTCATGAAGGCCATCGGTCGCCAGTAACGAAAACGACTTCATTAGCTCAGCTTGGCGTTCATCTTGGCATTCAGTTTCACGTTCACCCGTATAGTTTCCGTTCCCGTAAGAATACGGGAATAAAATATAGCCTATGTTACTCCCCGTTAATGTAGCTTTCCATTAGTGAAAGAATTTTTAAAATCGCACCAGCCGTTTCCGAGATTAGCCGGAACAAACAGACAGACAGACAGACAAAAATTTTAAAAATTGTTTTTTTGTTATGAGTACCGTATATACTTTTAGTGCATTAAGTAAAAAGCTGCTAATTTGAAATTACAAACAGACACTTCAATTTTATTTATTTGTATAGATATTTGGGGGGGGGGATGCGTTTCTTTCTTCTTTTTTTTTTTTGGCAATACATTTTTAATAAAAAAAATAAAACCTGAATTTTTTTTTTTTTTTGCGTGCTGTTATTGTGATAGTGTATTAATTTTAGTGCTCAGTAGGTATAAATACCATTAAAAAAAAACTATCGTTATTAAATAAGTGTTCTTTTTTTGGGGGGGGGGGGCTAGTGAACGCAATATGTTTAGGGTATTTTAAAAATATTTTTATCTGATTCAAATGTATGATAAAGATTTGACTTTCAATTTGTGTATCCTTTTTATTTGTTGGAGCTCAGTAGAAGGAAAGAAAGGTTTTTGATCGCCATAAATTACTTATCACTTTTTACTGTTCTGTGGAGAATATTTCGTCTTGAATTATTATTCATTAATATTTTCTACGTGTAAAAATTGTACGAGTTTAAACTAGAAATATTTGCAACTATACGTATGCCTTGTTTAGTTTTTATAAGAATAAATCTTAAAATGAGTTATATATATTTCGTTAAAAGGAGAAAGTTAGGTTAACTAATAAGATATTTTTCGTTTCATTTTGAAGATATTTTGAAATACTTTTTAGTATACATATACCCTGTTCGAAAAATTTCCTTAGCTTGATTTCTTGGTCAATAAATTAGAATATTTCGTTAAGCGTAATATATTGACCTGATAAAGGTTTTATTACGATGCTAATGAGGGGGGGGGGGTGGAAGCAAAGCAGAAGTTACATAAATTAACTGGGAGATAAGTTGGTCTCTTATCTAATAAATTTACATTTGGATGACGGGCGATTTTTTTTTTACGCTAATTTCCAATAATAGAATTCTTAAACATTTTGATTGGTTCTGCAGATTTTGAGCGATACTTAAGGAAAGGGTCAATCTTGAAATTAGTTGTTATATAAATAAAATGACTTGTGGACCCACTTTTCAGTTTTAAGGGTAGTCTTTACCTTAGTGTCAAAGAACTAAACTTCCTACACATTTTTGGTGGTAGTTGGGGTGCTATATGCAAATAAAAATTCGTCATATTGCAGCATATGCGTATGCTTAAAATTCATAGGAAATCCACAGATGTGCATTGTTATTGTTTTATTGCTTAAACTAAACACGCTTTTTGTGGTTAATCGAACTAAAAAGTAAAGAAAACATAAATTTTTTTTTCGACATGCACGAGTCTTTTTTTATTATTATTTCTGTTTACAGAAAATCTAGACAATTGTTTATGTTATGGTAAGAAATTGCTGACGCACCCTCCCCTTTCTCACCTAAAGAACACTTTTTTGTTTGTTGTGTTTGTATTTACAACGAGCGTTTTCGTTTCTAGGGTTGTAATTTAATCTTTTAGTCACCTAACCTGAAATTAGGTGCCAAATTTGGAATGGTATATGGAATTAGTCGCCAAGTCTGGAAATAGTTAATTCTGATGATCCTGATCTGGACAAGGGAACAAAATTATGAAAATATTCTATTGTCATCGGTCCTTGACAAGTGCGCGAAATTTTTAATTAATCTGACCTTTTTTTAAGTGGGTAAAAATAGAGTTCAAAGATTCCGTTACATACAAGTGAAGCTTATAAAACAGTGTTAAAAATGGGTTAATTTAGACAGAAATTGGCTAACAAAGTCAATGTAATTTAATGTCAGATAAAAACATGCTGAAAAATTTATTCCGAATTCAGATCCTATTCCTTAACATTGCGTGAAGAATGCCTTTTAATCATGGGTTATTCTCACTGTAGAATTAAAGATCGAAGCCCCCCCCCCCCCCCGTATTTAAGATTTTAGCTTAAAATATTTTTCTTTGCTGTATTATGCCTCTCACTTTTTGAATTTTCTATGTCGAGTGCCAATTAATTTTGATGTCTTAAAACACATGATTATTGAGAAAATTGCTGTTATAACTCGGTTTTGCTAAATTAAAAGGATAGTTAAATTATTCGCGATTGTATTATCATAGAATCGCGATTAATTGCCTCTTTTTATACAATTAGAGGCGAACAATTCTGGAGGGGGACTCCAGTTGATATTAAAAGCAAATTTGAAGTTAATAAATTTTATTCTGTGGGAACTATTGAGAGGGGGGGGGGGAGACTGATTTGGAATGAGTGAAATATGCAGAATTATGTTGTTGTCTTGTCCAAGCAGTGCTGAGAAATCAAATGGAGCCCTTGCTATGTCGACGACCTTTGGCGAATAAAGTTGATGATCCGTCGGGTTTAACCAATATATGACAGTTAAAAATATGATTAGGAGAAAGTTTAAAGTCTGGACAGTGAGGACGAGTATTGTAACTTTGGCCACCAGGGGATATGTTCATCCATTTAAAGTGTCTTTTACGTAGTCTGGCTATGGTCTTTGAAATTACGCGGTTACAGTTAAGATCTGGAATGAAGTGTCTCGTAACTGGATGGGAGGTGAGTTCATAGAATGGGCTCTATTCATGTGACGTCATAGTCACTTGATAATGATAACCACGTGTTTTTTAGCCAATCAGTTCAAAATCTCATGTGACGTTATAGTCACACGATAAAAGCAATCGTGTGTTTCCAGCTAATCAGTTCATGCGCTTCGTTGTTGCCAACTTTTGATCTTTTCAGAAACTTTCTCTTAAAAAATGCAAATTTGTCAACAACAATAATGCACTTTGGTAGACAAAATGCATTTTATTTAAAAATACATGCATAAAATAAGATTTTTCTTAAACAATATAAAAATCTTTTGAAGAAATTTATTTTTTATAACATTTGAACATTTTTACCCAATTATAAAATGTGAAATTTCACCCAAGTTTTACAAATAGAACAGCAAGTACAATTAGTTTGATGTCTGTTTTGAATTCAATGGAGGACACGTGTTTGTTTTTATCACGTGATCATCATGAATCGAGTCCATTGTATGAAAAATGTGGACGCAGGCGTATTTTCAGGAATGAAGAAATTCAAATTAAACTTTATATATAGGGAAGCATATGGGTTTGTATGATTATATTATTTATCATGAAGGGGGACAATTTTGGCGAAATTTTGCTCTCGTACAGTCTCTTGCGGCGTTTTAAGCGTTATTTTCACTGACAATGAGTGGCCACTGTAACTTAGTGGTCGTGGTCACAAACACGTGGCCAATGTTATGGAATGGTGGCCGCCTAAAGATGGCGCACACAAGGGGGAGTCCTGGGGGTCCGGACCCCCTCAAAAGCCTTTGATGTTTTCTCCGATTGATTATAATTCTATGTATATAGTACTTTAACTATAAAATACAAATATTTAATTAATTTTTATCTTATTAATGTTAATTATTCATTTTTTAATTAATTTTTTTACTGTTTTTTGTTTCTGAAATTGACAAAATTAAATTAATATGTTGGGTGGCGTATTGAAGCATGGTACGAGCACAGTGGACTTTTGACCTTGCCCCCCCCCCTTTGAAAAATTCCTGTGTGCGCTGATTCCATATGGGGCTGCGGATTGGTGTTTTTAACCTTTGCAGACCTGTACTTTCCCGGAATCTGGTATCTCTTTTTAGTGCGGTACCATATTGGCGGATACCAATCGCCGCATGTAATTTTGACGTCCAGGCTCAACGATGCGAACATGTACTGGGATTTTAATTTTGCATAGAACACCCAAGCAAAGTGAGTGAATATTAACGTCGCACTGTTGCACCGCTTTTGGCAACGGACCTCATAATTTTGAACCATGGTCATATCACGAGGGCGACACCTGAGCTGGCGGCCCCTCTCCTAACTACAACACCAACGGGGGGGACGTTTGAGCTCTCTACAAATTTTACGTGCATCGTTCCTGTACACGGTGGGATTTTAGTGGTGCTATATATATATAGTCTCGAACTCATGACAAGCCAGTCACGAGTCCGTTACCTTGAACTCTAGGCTACCGCGGCTACGCACCGAAGCCAAACAAACACTCTGGGGGATCTTTTACATGCCGTATAATCGTACGACTTGGCCGCTGTCGATTTTCTGCATCATGAAAATTCTCCGACTAGGGCCGGGGTCGAACCCGCAACCTTTGGGGCAGAAGGCTAACGACAAACCAACCACGCCACCCAGCCGGCAGTTTAAAAAATATTGTCTTCGAAAGAACTGTTTTGAGGGCTGTGTATTACTTCTCACTTCAAACCATGCAATGATATATTTAAGACAAATCTGTGCTGTCATATTATTCTTATGATAATGCTCTAATGTACAGTTTGTGATTATTATTCTTGCCTGTAATTAATTAACAAGTTCATTAACTGTGGTTCATTATAATCAGCAAATTATTTAGATTGCGTTTATTTGAAGGTAGTTATATTTAAAGCCTGGCATTATATTAAGTTTTGTGAGAGTATTGTTTGAAGTTAATACACTTACGTGAATTTATTTCACACACACAGATTACATTAAATTTTATTGAAACACGTTCCTTTTGCATTAAAATATGAATAATTCCGCTACGATTTCTTAGAATGCTATTGTTTGAACTTAAATTTAAAAAGCACTGTGAATTTACGTCGTTTCGTTAATAATTTTAAAATACATTTTTATTTCTTGTTTTTAGCTGATGCTACTCAGTAACATGTTTACTTATTAGTAATATTTTCATCTCGATTAGATCTGTTTTTAATTCATTTGATGTAATACTCGAAAGACATCTTCGGATAAAAAAAACATTTTTTAAAAAAAAAAATAAATTAGTACGATTTACACATATCGTCGAATTTATAATGTGTAATAAGCATACATTTATAATATTGTATTCTTAAAATTTTGTGATTTTTTTGTATATATGGAACCTTTTTTCTTTAAAAAAGTATAGATAAATATGAGTTTAGCATTACAAATATAAAAAATAAAGAGGATATTTTATTCTGGAGAAATAGATTTTTGATTGAATCAATGAGTGTACATGCTAAAACAGGTGTGGGCAAATAGCAGCCCACGGGCCACATGCGGCCCACCAAGACAGAAAACGTTCTGTGTATATGGGTCAACATACATTTACGAACTAGGTTTTTCTTGCATGAAGATCAACAAGAGTAAATGGAGATGCAAGTTGGCTGACAATAACTACCAGATTGGGATGAAAATTTCAACAACCTTCATGGTTTCTTAAAAATATTAAAAGGGTGATACGATACATTTTTCTCATTAAATTGTTTCTAGAATTAAACTCCCAATATTTTATTTAATTCATAATTATTAATTTTGTATGTACCTTTTCTGAGATGAAAAGTTGACTAAAGAATTCAATCATTAGGTTCGGCCCTGCGGTATCCTCTACTTCCACAATGTGACCCTCCATCCAAAACAGCTGTACCCCTGTGCTTTATACATTTCTCTATAGAATTATAAAAACCAGTGGCGTAACGTACACCCCCGCATCGTTGGTGTTGCGAGGGTGTACGTTAAAAGGTACTAGGTGTGTGCATCTACTAGGTGTGTTCTAGGGGGCCCAAAGCCCTGACTGTCGCCAAGTGCCTAACCCTTTGTAAAATCCAACTTGGGGGCCCAAAACCTGATTTTCCAGGGGGGCCCCAAATGTTCTCCGTTACGCCATTGATAAAAACGGAATGTTACTTACATTTAGGATTTTTTTTGTATTACAAAAATTAAGACTGATTTTATGCTGTATTCTAGCCAAACATTTGCCGTAATCTCTCTTACATATCCTAATATTACATAAGCCTAATATCTCTTATTACAATTATGTGTTGTTGGATTAATATACAAACATCTTCTGAAGTTAAGGAACTGGTATAATTTTAATGTGTGCTGGATAATTGGATTGTTTTGGTTACAATTTGGAAGAGTTGTGTGAATTTCGAAAATGACGCATCGCTTAATCAAGTTCATGCTCCCACCACACACGAACCGCGATTGTAAATCAGTTAACTAGGCCGCCCATACAATGCTCCCCCATCGAAAGGCCTCTTTATCTAGGCAACTAGAAGTCAATCGGAGGCCGCACGGACGTGTGAACTCGGAATGGGAAAGACCGGGAGCCCCATAAATTTCGTTTGCAGAGCTTATTTATGTGCCTATCCCCTTCCCCTTTCGATGTTTAAGAGAGGCGGTATCGTAACCTTCAGACGATCTTTTTTTTGCCAGTAGGGAGGCCCCGTGAGAAGTTAGGGAGAAATTGGAACGCCAACGCACACTAAGTGGTTTGCCTTAAAAAGAATTTGAGGGGAGATTCCCATGATGCAAGGGTTCGGGGTAGACGGAATGCAGTTCAGATGCGATAAGATTAAACGAGCGTCTGTGTGATGCTCGCGCTATCCGTAGTTGAGGCACTTAATTGAAATGTATATGCGTAGTGTCCGACATGATTCGTCAATTTTGTTGAATTATTAATTTTGAGATAGTGTTGTTGCTAATCTTCATTGTAAGACTAGATCCAAAAGTTTTGACAAGGGAAATCTAGGACAAGAAGGGGATCCAGTGAGGAGTGTTTATTGATGTCCCACTTAAAGTAACTGAGGGGCTATTGGCAACGGACCTCTTAATTTTGAACCATGGTCAAGTAACGCAGACTAGACCCTCTGCACACTTCTACACAACGTGAGGTCTTTGGCCTACGACATATTTAACATGCATCAATCAGTGGCGAGCGAGTGAGTGAATATTAACGTCGCACTGTTTTTAGCTACACGAGGGCTTTTGGCGACGGTCCGTGTAATTTTGAACCATGGTCAAGTGACGCGGACGACACCTGATCTGGCACACCCTCTAATTACCACACCACACCAACAGGAGGACGTTTGAGCTCTCGACAGATTTAACGTGCATCGAGCCCCCTACACGGCGGGTCTTTAGTGGTACTAGGATCGAACTCATGACACGCTAGCCATGATCCGATGCCTAGACCACTTGGCTACCGCGGCCACATCAATCAGTGGCATCAAAACCAGTGGTGTAACGTACACCCCGCATTGCGGGTCGAACCTGCGATTCGACAACGCCGGCAGTGAGTTCGTGACCATGACCACTAGGCTACCGCAGCTACAGAAAGGGTCCAGGATCTTTTCTAGTAATGTTTAAATTAACAAGAATTATAATCGGCACGTACCTGATGATAAAGGCATTTTCTACAGTTGGCCGAAGACTCTCTTGTTGTCATAAAATGAGAGGCACTTGTGACCACTGGGAAGTGTAAAGGGAATGTTTAGGAGCCTCTATAGTGACCGCGGTAGCCAAGTGGTCAAGGTGTCGGATCATAGCTAGCGTGTCATGGGTTCGAGCCCAGTACAACTGAAGACCCGCCGTGTAGGGAGCGATGCACGTTAAATCTGTTGAGAGCTCAAACGTCCTCCTGTTGGTGTGGTAGTTAGGAGAGGGGGTGCCAGCTCGGGTGTTGTCCGCGTCACTTGACCATGTTTCAGAGTTACGCGGACCGTCCTCAAAAGCCCTCGTGTAGCTGAACAGTGGGACGTTAATATTTACTCACTCACTCATGCGTATTTACCATGACAACATGTCGGATGTTACACATCATATGCGACTACTGTAAGACTCGTTCCTTTTTTTCTTTTTGAACTTTTTAAATTTATTAAATTATTAAGGATCCAATGCCTTGTTTGCAATTCCTTGAAATTTTAAAGGGTATTCCAATGTTAATGTTCCAAGTGTTCAGTGTAAAACTTATTGCTCTTCAAAAACGCTTCGATTTTTATTTCAAGTTTTAGATTATTTCAAATTTAATCATGTAAACGTGTGTGCACACCACTTCTGGGTTTCTAAAAAGTCTTGGGTGGCAATTTTCTTTTTGATAGTTCTCAACCAGGGATGGACAATTGCTTTGGATGGATGGCCACATTGGATTCCAGGGTCCGTACTTCTCTTTTAAAAATAATTGCATTCACAATAGTTAACTTTACAACTCAAATAAGGTGTAAATTGTACCACAAGAATCAATAAATATAAGTTAAATGAAATAGTGTCAGTTTTATTTAGTTTATTCTTCTTCTTTCATATCATCTAAAGCTGCAAGCGCATCAGTGAAACAACCCTATTTAACTTTTCTACATTTTCTTTTCGAAATCAGAAATGAGATATTGTTCAAATTCTCACCACAACCTGCAGATTCATGTTAGCCAACTTGCATCTTCAAGGGTGGTCCCGAATTCATGGTACAAACTTTAAGGGTAGGTACAGGAAAAATTGTAACAATTATTTATTGTTTTGAAATGCATGGGCGTAAGTGACTCGCTAAGGTGCAAACACAAAAAATAGGAGACGAAAGGAAAGACTAAGTGTGTATTGAAATCTTCGTTGACAAGTGTAATGTTTACAATAACTGTTCAGCACATGAGCTGTGAAGTCCAGCTGCAGCTCACGGTACTGTACCACCCACTGGCAGTCGGAGAAGATAGTCTGCCGGATTCAAACCTTGTACTCGCTGAAAGTGTAAGCGATTTTCGTTTAACACTCTACAAACGTTCTGATGACTCACACTTACATGATGAGCAACAGCTCTTGCACTTGAATCAGGTCTATCAGCCGCAACGTTCAAGGCGCTTTCTTCCAGGCTTGGACTGCGTACAGCTCTTCGTCGACCAGCATAATGTTTGGTGACGTGGAGCGAATGTGTTTCACAAAGTTGACGATGTAACCGCTGAAAACTTTTGTGATTCGGCATTCGTTGATCAGAAAACTGCGCATGAGACATTCATAGCGTAGCTCTGCCGTTACCATTAGTACCGTTGTACATGTGATGCCTGTCTGCCTTTTCGGCATACGTAAAGTCTCCCATCGAAGACGTCGGTACAATAGCGAATGGCGCTTTCCCTTACTGAGATGCATCATGCTGAACGGCGGCTAGACATATACTGCCCCCTACAGGCAACGCAACCAAACAATAATTCCATTTCTCTTTTCTTTTATTTCTTCTGTTTGTGTGCGCCTCACCGCGTCACTTGCGCCCATACATTCCTTACAATAAATGATTATTACAATGTTCTGTATCCACCCTTTAAAGCTTGTACCATGAATTCGGGATCACCCTGTATATTTACTCTTGCTGACCTTCATGGGGGAAAAAAACCTTTTCTCTCTGGCAAATGTATGTCGATCCAATTATAAAGAACATTTTCCCGGTCAATTTCTTCAAACAAAAAAAAAAAACACCCCTCTCTTTAAGACTGATTTTTTGTTTTGGCGGGCCACAAAAAAAAAAAAAACTTTCCTGGCTGCTATTTAGCAACCCTTAGCTTCTAACAGTAGGACAGCATTTTGTATTTCTTGTTATAAAATTGTTTCATTTGTACTCAGTGGAATTTTCCAAACAATTCTTTGGTAAATGTTATAATTCATTGTTTTTCTGTCATTCAGTGATCGCGTAAAAAATTTTGCTTTAGTAGTGTCTTGTACACTTTTAATGATGTGAAACAGTGATTCTCAAAATGTGGTTCACATACTGACGGGGAAGGGTATTCAGAAGTTATTTCAAATGGTGATTGGGTAGACTAGATTTAAAGGGTGGTATTGGAAAACAAACTTATGTGTATAATTAATGAAAGTCCTACCGTGGGATCTTGACTTTCTAAGTTCAGAGTTTACGACAAATAGACAACACTACAACAAAAACGTCGCGGTGGAATATTTTAATGGACCTAACAGAATAATATAATAGGCTAATTCAGAAACATTTCCTGTCCGAACTCTTTTGGGGGGGGGGGGAAAAACCTTGATTTAAATTGAAATTTAGGAACTATATCTTAAATATATATTAATACGCGATTGAGTGTGTGGTTCTGTTTATTTAACGTTATTCATTTTCTCAATGTGACAAAAACGAAATCGCCTTTTAAGAGAACTTTGATTGCAAGAACCATTTTGAATTACCCACCTCCAGTTGACTGAATCTTGTCGTTTTTTTTGTTTCACAACGAATGCTAAACGTCAACCTTTAACGGAAGGTTATCTGAGCAACGTTATCACAAACAAAATATTAGTTGCTTTAATTTACCAATGTAACAGAAACTAAACCGCACCTTTTTCAAAGTAATCAACTCCCTCAACCACGTTGCAAACGGAAAAAAAATGCATCTGGGGCGAATTTCATAACCTGTCTAACCACGAGGTCTCCGAATAATTTTCGAAATTCCCGCTCAAAACGGTCCGGTCGTCGTTTCCCCCTTCAACTTTTGGACTCGACTACAGCTGTTGGTGAATTGGCGGGATTGGCGATGTTTTAGAAATGCAACCCTGCAACCGGTGATTTCATCGCCCAGCTGCCGAAGTATTTGCGACTTCGCGCGGCGGAACCGACGACCGTTTCCCGTCCCATTGTCCCTTGTTTATCCGGCCCCCTTGACCCTCTTTCCGCTGCCCCTCACACCCTTTTCACCTCGCTGCTATTGGTAGCTCTTCCCGTTATTTAAATTACCTCCCCCTCACTCAGCCTTCACTTTTTTCGCGACCCGAAAATTGTGAGTGTCAGATGTTTTTAACAGGTAGTTAAAATATCATGAGATTGTTCTTTTTAAGTTAAATTTCTGCTGTATGCTCTTTTTGAATGACATATAAATTGATTTTGTTGTTTGGATAGTTTTTGGAGGGCTTTATTGATTTATTTTTATCTTTTGTTCTTGAATGATTTGACAGTTTACCATGGAAGTTGTAGTGATGCGACTCTCAAAACAGCTTACTAGCCAGAAAGATACTTATTTGAGTGTTTATTCCGTTTGAGGCCATCGTGTAAAATAATAGTTCTATTTTAACTTCATCTCTGGGACCCAGTGGTGCACACAAGGGGGGGGGTGCCCTGGGGGTCCGGTTCCCTTCATTGTAAAGCAAAACGCGATAAATAAGAATTTAATGTGAGCACAGTTCTTACACCGCTCTACTTTCATGTTACAAAATCAGGGGGCTGCCAGATCCTCCCATACATGATCTTACCTGTTGCCAGGTTCTCCCATGTATGTTCGATCTGTTGCCAGATGCGGGTATCAGATCCTTACATTACTAAAACAGAGTCGAAAACAAAACGTGGCCCCGCACTGACAGTGGCGTAACGTACACCCCCGCATTTCCGGGGGGGGGGACGGTTCTAGGGAGCCCAAAGCCTGACTGCCGCCAAGCATCCCTTTGTAAAATCCAACTTGGAGGCTCAAAACCCGACTTTGCAGGGGGGGGGGGCCAAATGTTCTCCGTTACGCCATTGCCCACCGAGGAGGCCCTGGGCCCGGGCCCAGTTAGTATATGCCTTAAAAAGCGTCCCTGAATGCGTGTCGTGTGATTAAGGGTTTACACGTAGAAAATCTGTTCCTGTCTCTAATAAAACTTAAAATAATTCCATACAATTTTGTTACATGTAATATAATACCTTACATTGTTCTTGATTTATAATGCATTGTAACTGTATACTTTACGAATACTCGATACCCAAATACTCGAAAAATAAACAAAGAAATGAAGAATGGCACGCTGGAAATAAAATGGCTTCAGTATATTGATCTCTCTTAATCCTATTATTATGTGGGGGTTTCTAACAGGGTGTGTGAGAGTTTATAAATTTTTTAATTTTCTGATGACACCAAAATTGAAAAATGGTAAAATAGCCTACTATTGACATTTAAAGATTAATGCAGTTGTTGGTAAGTATACTTACCACGCGGCCTCAGAAAGGGTTAACGGGGGAAAAAATTCTATCCATAGAAAATTCTCGTAGAATCTTAAAATGTATGTCATCGCCTTCTGATCTTGTGGGATGTGGCTTTAGTCGTGTAACATAATCAATCCTAAACGGCTTGGTATAATAAAAGAAGCTGAACTTCCACTGATTCTTATAGAATTTGAACCAGATATAAATGTGTTGCCAAAACATCAGCCACAACGGTCTCATTAGTATGACCTACTTGTTTTATTAGCCTTAAGAATGCATTTATGTATGTTATTTAAAGCGCATATTTATTTTTACTATATTTTTTATGATTGTTGCCAGATATTCTTACTTAACTTTTAAAAAAAATACTACATTGGAATTGTTTTAATTATTAACTTTGGTAACCTATTAATAAGTATTCCATTTGAAAATAGTTAAACTGCTTAGTTATTAACTTTTAGTATACTGCAAATATCTCGTGTAGAAATATTTGTTACGTATGCCCTGGTCCAATTATGATCAAGTTAGACCTCGAGGAATTTTGGTGATAGTAAGAAGGTTGCGTGTTCAAATCACGTCCGGGTCACCATTTTGGTGATAGTAAGATGGGTTGGAGAATGACGTTGAATATCTATAATGCGTGTTCAGAATATTGTTGCTTTTGGTTAAAACGATGTTCCATAAATTATAATCGAATAAATGGATTTTAATGCTGCTTGTTACAAGATAAAACAAACATGTGAAATACATTGTAACACGATGTTCTGCAGAAAGGTAAACAATATGAATGATAATAAGTGTTGCCAAATCACAACAAAGAAATTAACAATTAAATTAGTTCTCTTCAGTTCATGCAGCTGCAGAATGAATCCACAAACAAAAACGTTTGGGAACTGTTGTAAACATTTTGGATAATGAAAGTTTCTTCTTTCGTTGTTTTGATATCGTCTCGTATTAAAACTTTTTCAAATCAAGCAAGACACGTGAAAAACATTTTTTCTGTAATTTCCAAATAAACAATTGCTGCAAATATTCAAATGATTTTGGATTATGTAGTGTGGAATGGACTAAAGTCATGACGGTCACATAATAAAGACAATCATCACGTGCTCTCCATTGAATTCTAAACTGACTTTGAACTAACTAGTCCTTGTAAAATTTAGATAAAATTTCAAATGTAATAATTGTGGTTTATGCTGTTGAGATATCATGAAAAAAATTTCATCATAAGGATTTAAAAATTTTAAAAAAGTTATTTTATACACGTACATACTTTTAAATCGAGTGCATTTTGCTTACTTAAGTTATTTATTATTGTTGAGAAACAAGGACTTTTTGAAAGAAAGTTTCTGCTGAACTCAAAAGTTGGCAACAGCGAAGTCCATGAACTGATTGGCTGGAAACGTGTGATTGTGGTTATCATGTGACTATGACGTCACATATATTTAGCTGGTTTTGAGATTTTTTCTGTTTCTTTTTTTTTTATTAATCCACAGAACGTTTTACATGCATTAAGAAAGAAAATAGTTCATTTTTTTTGAAAAATTCATTGCATATAACGTTGTGGCTTGCAGTTTTGTATACACGAGTGGGGTTGAGGGATTCAACTTATGAGTTATTTATTTTTTATTTTAAACATAAGTATTACGCTTCAGGTTTTTTCGTCTACGTGTTTTTTGTTTCTTCTACAAGAGAATTCTGTGAACGCCACTGGTAACTTGCAGCCATCTTTGTGAAAATATTGTAGTTGTAAAGTCTTTTTTTAAAAAAAATTAATTATCAGTAAATAATTTTGTCATTTATTATTTTATGATTGTGCAGAAAATTAGTCATGCTTTTTACAAAACGCAAATGGAATCGCGAACGTTTTTTTTTTTTTAAATCACTATTTTCTCTTTCCATTTTGTTTTTTTAAACATTTTATTTACTTAATTGCATATTTAGTTTCATGCTTACTGTATGTTTATTATATTATTATTAAAGTATGTGCTCTTTTTAGGTAGTTAAAATGTGCTTTGGATTTTTAATCATCTATCAACCTTAACAGGTTTTTTTCCCCCTTTAGCTGAGTTTTTTATACGTTTTTATTATTTATAGTTATTAGTTACATGAATATGGACCACATATATAATTTTGAATATAAACTCCTACTTTAAAACGTCATTTATATTCAAATGGTTTCGGGGGAACACATAAGAATTTCTTGCAAATCATTTTGTGATTCTTGCGTTTTTTGTTAAAATTAAACATAACTCCTTTATCCACTTAAATTTAGTTGGTTTCTTAACGGTTTTAATGAAATTCTGCATATGTTTATATACTCTTAGCATTTTTAAAAAATTTTTTTCAGCTTTGATTATCTTATATTTTTTTCTCCTGAATCGCAGTTTCTGTATAGGAACCTTACTTTTTTTGTTGTTGTGAGTGCTATCTTCTTCATCACATTCGCGTAATGTGCCATTTTATGTTATTACATGTACAGTACTTTTAGCCAATCCTCTATGCAGTCTCAGGGCCTCCTACGGATTTTCGGAAAAGAAGAGGGCCATCGCCATTTTCATGTTTGTTTTCTGAGTATGAGTGAATTTATCAAATATATGGAAGTTCATTTCTCCCGTTAGGAATAGTGAAACATTATGTTTGGGTTTGTCGCTTTGAATTAAAGTTTCAACAATATGCTATCTTTTCAGAACAAGTCACTTCCACTTTGTGTGTATACCAAATCTCCCTTCCTTGTTTTTAAAACTTCGTATTGTTTATTTATAGATTAGTTTGCTCATGATTATTTATTTTGATACAAAGTGTAAATTTGCTTCAAATATCGGCTACTCGGTTTTTTAAAAAAAATGGGAAAATAATAATTAAAATAATACCCCCACCCCCACCGCAGTGGCGCACACAGGAATTTTTCAAGGAGAAGGCGTCCAGGGTCGAAATTCCACCATTCTAGTATCATACCCCTATACGCCGCCAAATATGTTCTTTTGATTTAGTCGATTGGCGGGAACAAAAGACAGTAAAAAACAAATTACTGAAAAAATAATTAGCTTTGACTAATAAAATAAGTTATTCATGACAAATACTTAATTAAATGTTACATAGGATTATAATTAATCGAAAAATGAATTAAGAACCATGGGGGGGGGGAGGTCCGAACCCGAGGACTCCCTCCCCGTCGTGTGCGCCACTGATACTCATTAACATATCGGCCACGTAGCCTAGTGGTTGCAGGTTGGAGTCCTGGTGCCACTGAAGACTCGTCATGTAGAGGAGATAGTTGGTGTGATGTGGTAGTTCAGAATGGAAGTTGCCAGCTCAGGTGTCATTTTCATCACTTGACTGAGCTCAAAATTACTATTTCCTTCGCCAATAACCCTGGTGTTGCTTTATAGTGTTACTATAACTCTATCATTATTACATCACGTTTTCTCCGTGAGAAAGTGGCAGTTAAAACTTCCAGTAACATCAAAGGAAACCCCCAAGTTTTAAGAGGAAATCTCGCGTGATAGATTGTTACCAGTTTTTTCTGCTTAAATAATTAAGCAACTTTCTTATGTCAAAGATCCTGAACCCAGTTGTGAATACATTTTCAGGCAGAAAAGCATCTCTTCAAATGAATTCTTTACGTTGCAGCATGCATATCCATTTATTACATTAATCCTTTAATGCATTAAATGCAAATCGAAATATTTCCATTTCTAGTCCCCTCGGGCAGCCAATGAGAATCTCAGTCCTCGCCTACCATGCACCAATGAGAGAGCAGCCTTTCAGCTCTTCTCGAATTTTTTACAACATGCATGAACATTCACTAAATGATTGGCTCTACCAGTTTATCAGCATAACGAGTACTTCGCTCAACATCTATTTCACCGCCAGATATGGGATTGGGGGCCGCTAGCGGCCCATATGCCCAGATATAATGACCGTTATGCAGTCAGAATATGATATTAATGTCAAGTACCTTCCCATCTGAAAAAAGTGTTGAGAGTTTGCATCCATCACGCATAATTGCGAATTTGAATATTTGATCCCACAAAGTAAGGTGACCAATCGTCCTCTTTTAGTGAGGACAGTCCTTCTTTGATAGGTTCTGTTCTTCCTCGAACATTATTCTCCTACTTATCCTCCTTTTCAATATTTTAAAACTAATCGGTTAATCTGTATTCAGAGATGCAAGACGGAACTGTTACGCGTTATTTCATCGCAAGTAAATTGGGCAGGTATAGAATATTGTGTTGAGTTCTTACTGAAAGAAATACCAGATATTTTAAAGTTAATGACGACTGTCTGTTTGAAGAAATTAGAAGACTAAATGTATATCTAAGTTCTGATAAATTTGAACAATAGGAAAATCAACATTTTGAAATTGATAAAAGATTGGTAGAGAAATATTTCAAAAATGAGCGCATTCCATATGAAAATTTAGGTATTCTTGTTGAATTTACCTTGTGCCGTGGAACAAATGCAGCAGTTGAAAGAGTTTTTTTTTTCAGTTGGTAATAATTATTAGACATGTGACAAACCAAGATTGAATGTTGATACTTTCACCGTAAAATTCAATATGGAGGATTTTTCTCAATCCAAAATTTCGGGTATACTAGAAATTAAACTATTGACGGAAAAAAATCATTTAATGGAAAAATACTTATATAAGTTAGTAATTAAAAGGGATGTTAGCGTAATTAGTTTATTTTTCTTTGAATTAATAAAATGTTTTATGTATTTATTCGTAATTTTTTCTTAAATTTTTCGTCCTCTTTTCATTGTAAAAAATCTGGTCACCTTACATCAATGCAACCGGACAGAAAATAGCTCTGATAGCCAGTGGCGTAACGTACATCTTCGCAGCCCCCGCATTGGGGGGGGGGGAGCAGAGATTCTAGGGGTCCAAAGCTTGACTGACACTAAGTACATATTTGGGCCTGGGGCCCAAAACTTGAGTTTGCAGGGGTTGGCCTAATATTCTCCGTCACGCCACTGCTAATAGCTTTTATGAGTGAATTAGCAAATTTAAAGGGCTATATTACAAGCGAAGTGCCCTAAAATATACTTTAAATCTTGATTTCCCTCCCTTTTTTTCAAATATTTGTGACTGTATGTATGTGATTCATTTCCATTCCTATGGAATGATTTGTTCATGATTTCTTTTTCTATTTGCAGTGTGTTTTGGGACTTGTATTGTGCTGCTCCTGAAAGGAGAGACACATGTGAACACTCTAGTGAAGCAAAAGCATTTCATGACTATGTAAGTACTTTTAATGTTATTTGTGAATGCATTTCTTGAAAGTTGACTCGAATTTTGAAACAATAGGCTCAATTCATGACGGTCACGTGATAAAGACAAACACGAGTTCTCTATTGAATTCAAACCAGACATCAAACTAACTGTATACTTGTTGTTCTATTTGTAAAACTTAATAAAATTTCAAATTTCATAATCGGGTAAAGGTGTTCAAATGTTATGAAAAAAAATTTCTTCAAAAACATTTTAAAATTAATGTATATCTATATGCGTTATCAGTGGCGCACGTAAGGGGGGGGGGGTCGATCCTCGGGTCCGGACCCTCCCCTCTCGGAGCCCTTGATTTTTTTCGATTTTTTCATCCTATGTATATAGTACATTAAGTTTAAGTATTTGCTAATAATTAATTTTATTAATTAATGCTAATTATTCACTCAATTAATTTTTTACTGTTTTTGTTCCCGAAAATCGACAAAATCAAATAAATTTGTTGGGTACTGTATTGGATCCTGATACAAGAATAGTGGACTTTCCATCCTGGACCCACTCCCCATCCCCGAAAAATTCCCGTGTCCACTACTGTGTGTTATTATTGTTTACAACTATGTACTTTTTTAGAGAAAGTTTCTGCAAAGCATTGGCAACAACGAAGCGCAGTAACTGATTGGCTAGAAACACGTGGCTATCATTATCACGTGACCATGACGTCACTTGAATGTTGCCCATCGTAGCAAGCAGTGGCGTACACAGACTACTTTCATGGGAGGGGTTATATTTTAAAAATGCGTTGACGAAAGCATCCAGGCGTAATCTCTGTGCTAAGAATAAAAATTTCTTTGTTGTAGGGGAGTTGGGTTCGAACCCCCAAATCCATTGTATACAGTGGTAGCAAGTGTAATTTGTACCAGAAAACGAAAGAGTATTGTATCTGTTGTCTTGCATAATCTTTCGCATCAACTGACCTTCAAATTGGGGTGTGAGTACCCCTAGGCTCTTAACAATTTATGTGTAGGGGAGGGGCATTTCTAATCAAATTCGATTTTTTAACGAATAGTTTCGAACGATGTCTTTTAATCCAAAACAGTTTATAGGAATGATTTAAAAAATATTCTTCAATGAAAATGAAGTATATAAATTCAGAGATCCAAATGTGTATGGAAGTAAGTGAAATGTTTTCCCTTCTAATTGCAAAAAACTCTCAACCAACTTGGATTAAGTACGTATATAAAGCCGTGTCGAAAAGGTTTTTGTAAGAAAATCGGTTGCATATGTGTGTAACGAAGATTCCAGCATTGCCATTGCGTATTTTTTCTTTGAATAAATTTCTTAAAGCAAAAGGAAGCAGTTTGATTCTAAAACATCAAAGCTTTGGAAATAAGTATTGCTCGATGATTTAATAGGTGAAAACAGCATTTGGAAAAAAGAAATGGCTGGTTCTAAAAGTAATTTTAAGAAACTTTCAGTTACTAAAGTTATGACTACCCGTTACGGATTCTTTTGTCCGATTCGCTTCACAAAATGCGAGATTTTAACACGTATCAGCTGGAAGAATATCCGAAAATCATATAGAGATGCCGAATAGATTAACTTCTCTATATTCTGAAGCTAATGTTAAATAAATTAAAAAAATACTGATTAAATACAATTATCGAATTAATCAATGGGTAATGTATTTCTTCCTGTATTGTTTCTTATGCATAATGGAATAGATTTTTCATCCTCTAAATCTATTGTCAAAAAAAGTCAGTTTTTAACTGCTTGTATTAAAAAACGTAGACGTGTGACAAATATTTACTTAGTATAAAATTTCTAAATGCAAGAAGAAAGATACACATATCATTCTTACTAGCGAAAAATAGAGGCTTAAGTTGCTTGTTTAATAATAAAGCCTCAAAGCCCCTTGTAAACAGGTTATGTAGACAAAGTATTTAATTTCATCCACAGGGACACATCAAATTTTTACATAAGTTGAGTAATTGAAATATTCTACCTTTTTTACAGACGAATATACGTTTTCTTATTAACTTGAGTGCTAATTTTCTGTGTTATTTTTCGTAGAAGTTTATCCGACATCTAAATATTTGTCAAAACTTGATCAAACTGTAGTTAGTTGTTCTTAGTGTTGAAATTACAAAGAAATTAAGCTCTTCCGCTTGTTTTTAAATAAACAGTTACACTTAAAATTACTGAGCCTTTCTGATAATCAATAATCCCCCCCCCCATCTCCATGCTGTTATGTAGGGCGTATACATTAATATATTGAACATAACTGTAACAATTAGAAGTAGTGCTTTTGTATATCAACAAAAAAAATTTGTAATTGCGGAAAATTACTTCGCGTTATCATATGTTGCTCCCAAAAGTTCGTTAAATTTCAGCCATTGTTTCAACGTGTAGCATATTGTGGAATGAACGTTCGAAAATATTTGTGTTAGGGACGATTTTCTTGGTCAGAATATAATTAAGAATGCAGTTAATAATTCTAATTACTTTGTATACGATAGAATAATGCTTTTGGAAAGTAATTTATTATTGGTCAAGCCTGCTTTGCTTAGGAAAGCTTGTAATATATTAGTCAATCGCTGTCGTTATCTTGGTTACTTCTGTTATAGAGAATATAGAATTTTTATATAAAAAAGGAATGGACAATATTAAATTAATTATATAGATAATTAATTCCGTAAATTATATCTTGTGAACTTAATATCTTAAAACATGGATGCACATAAATTTTTGTTTAACAGTGTGTAAGAGTTTTATGTATCTAGTTTACTTGTTTATTAAATTTATTAATTTAAAAGAAATTATATTTTATATCATTCAATACTAAAATTTCAGATTATATCAGTTATATTTGTATGAAATTAAAGTTCTTATTATGTAAGAGAGGGGGGAGGGGAGATGTTTGCTTTTGAATATTGAAACAGTCTTAAAAGAACTAAAATAAAAAATACTTAACACTATTTTATAACTCTCTAAGTTGTATTCTTTACCATTTTTAACATAATCATCGCTTTGGAATATTGATGTAATATCGGCAAATTTTCAGAGTAATGAAATCGCCGTTTCTTAATTTATTATCTTTGATTTTATTAGCATAGATTGAAAAACATATTTTATCACATTTATTATTTCCGTTCAAATGGATTCATTTCACTGTTCTGTATTTCTCCCCTGTTTTTGTAATGCTTTAATTTAATTACCATGCATATTTAGTTAAGAAAAATTGTCTTTTAAATTCTAATGACGTGGCCCAATAAACGGATGTGTATTTACAGCAATCAAACGAATTAAAATTAATAATGGTGGAATTTTTTTAAAAAATATGCTTTGACTTCTAATCAGGTTTAACAATTGTCGAAGACATCCTTGATGTAATAGGTAATCAGTGGTGTAGCTATCAATGGGCTAGGCGGTGCCTTGCACCGGGGCCGTCGGACCCTGACCACCAATCAAGCTGAACTTGCGATAATTTCTCCCAATTTTAAAATATAAATATAAAAAGTGGCAACGTAACTATAATCATAATAATTCAGTTGAAAATAGTGTCGAACTTGTAGGGAATTACCCTGAGTTCTTTCCATTGTTTAGTTTTGCAAATTTTACTTATTGGAAAGTTTAAATTATTTTCAACTTTTCATTTTTCTATGAACTATTTTTCTTGTAAGTTCCATGAAAAATCTTACCATACTTATTATTACATCTTAAAAAAACCTACACAAGAGGGGCAATTCTTTCCTAGTTACGTTCTATTTTTAATAACAATATGATTCATAAAAAGCTAGTTTCTTAAGTACTCCAGCACGTACGGAATTATTGCATACATTATAAAACAGAAATTAAGGATAATAATAATAATAAAAAAAACCAGTAGTGCGTTTAAGCGCAAATAATGCCAAGAAAGAGAAGATAGTAAACAAAAACTGTAGCTTTACATATTTAAAATATTCATATATTTTTACTTTTTTAATTGATAAAATCCAACCAAGATAGGGCCTTCACTTTTTTTTTAGCACCAGGGCCTTTGGATACCTAGCTACGCCACTGTTGGTAAACCACTTAGTATAATTGGATGGACACTCAGTGTTGTATTGAAATTTATGGAAATAATTGTCCATTTCGATACGCATGTGAAATAACGAACCCAAAAATTATTAATTACTCATTTATTATTTTAAGCTCTAATTGAAAACAACCAGATCTCCGATCTCTTGTTAAGTATTTGACCTTGAATGTGGGACCTATTGCTTTCCTTTTTTTCTTACTGCTATCTTGATTGTTACTGGTTTTGTCTTACGACATGACCATACACCTGACGACACAACCCGAAGGTGAAACCATGCTGATTCATCATCCTTGTGACATTTGACTTTTCTTAAGTCCTCGATTGTCTTTCTTTTCTTTCCAGAATCAAACTGTCCTTTTCCCTTTTGTATTCTCATTTGCTCACGAAATCATAAGTTTAAAAAAAATTGTTTTTCTCTTTATGAGCTTTTAAATTTATTTAACCTGTGACCTATCAAAACTCCCATGTTTATGGTTGCACACGTCTCGTGCAAAACTGCAAGGAAAATCGTTGTGAAACGTCTGTGCTTGTTACTCATTGAAATTGCAGGTGCAACACTTGATATCGTCTTATAGCCGGGCAGGTGTCTGGAGACATTGTTTTCACCCGACGAGAGAAATGTTTTTCACCCTGCCTGTTTGTAGTGCGTTCGAATTGGAAATCCGTGTCGTGTGTCTGATGCACAGTCTTCTATGCATGCAGTGGTTTACTTTTTAGTCGTCTTTTTTCGCAATCTTAGCGCGCCAGAAAGGAAGTGATAGTCTGTAAACTTGCTTCCGTTTTTATTTCACAAATTTCCTTTGTTTCGTTCGTTGTTTGCATTTTTGCTCGTGTGTTTTTAAAAGGTATACATATTTTAAGGTTTGGAAAAATATTAAGTTTTTCTGACCACAATATTAAATTGTTTGATCAGCCACCGAGGTGACATCAATTGTTTCATCTACTAATAAAGTGGTCGGTTAATGACTTTCCAGGTTTGTCGGTTACAATTAACGTCTGCTTTTACCAATAATGAACTTTTTAACAGTATATTGTACCCATTAAATATTTTGTTTTAATGATTTTAACGGTTAAATTGTTTCTCCCCCCCCCCCCATCTTTAAACAACATACTACACGGTGGTTAAAATTTTGTTCTTTTCAAAACTTAGCTTATAGCAAGTATGTTGTGATTCGTATTTGTGTTGTGTATCGAATTCATACATAAATAGACCAGTTGGACCTCTAACAAAGTCGCTAAAGCGCGAGAAGAAAAAAAAATTCGCTATGTGTGTGGAAAATTTGTTAAATAGATTTATCTTTTAAACCTTATGAAATAAATTTTTATTCTCACATTTTTTTTTTGAAAATTAATATCTATTCATTTTGTATATCTCACCCATCAAAAAGGAATCTGCAAAGAAAGCAAGGAAAAAGAGCATTGTCCAAGAGTACTCTATTTTTCAACTTAAAAAATTAATTTTTTAATGACATTTCTAATTTTAAGTCTAAAAGTAATTTTAAATTTACATTATTTTATATCCAGTAATTTAAGCATGCACTACCACATGCGTCTTTAAATTTAATTGCTGATAAAATCTGTTAATTTTGAGTGTTTTTTTTAAAATTAAGCAATTTTATTGCTCTAGGTAAGTTAGGCGCCTGGTAAAGCTAGTTCAAAGTAATTGATCACCATAAATAGACTAATTGAGAGAATAATTTGAAAAATATCCCCTGAAATGTCTTAAAAATAGAGGGGGGAAAAACCGAATCAAAAGAGAAAAAGTTCGTTAATTAGAAAATGCACTTCTCTATATGGAGGTTATTTTACGAAGAAAGTAGTAAAATGTTCTTGGTTCCAGGAAAAAATTCGAAAATAGATTAGTTATATGGAGTTTCGACTGTTCTAACAAAATTGTGGACCTCTTCTTTTGAACGTGTTAAAATAATTTTTTCACTTGTATCCATGAAATCGATTTAATACTAATTATATATATTTTTTAAAATTTATTTTATGAAGCAATCGTTCTTTTGATTTTCAAGTGTGCAATTTGCGTACGCTTGTTTAAAATAAATTAAGTTGTACTATTATTTTTTTTAAATTCTTTTATTATTTAGTTGTTCTTATTAGTTTAGTTGTTGTACTTTAAACAATTATAACTAGGCAAAGTGCAATATATTTTAAATGCATTATTTATGCTTTTTTATGTAAATATTAATCTGTTTATCAAGAACTGTTAATTTTTTCAGTCTGTATAAATTACATTTAATTTGAAAAAAAAAGCTTGTATAAAACGGTAAATTATTACAAATTTCATAATTTTAGTCAAATTTCATTGTTCAAAATTTTAGCGCTGATCTACAATGCAAGTTACTTTATCGAGTAACTTGCATTGCTTTCCTTTGCATTTGCTTTCCTTTTCCTTGGGAAATTCTCTTGAAGGCTGTTTTTTTTTTTCTTTCCTCATTTATTTCTGTTTATAAATGAAAGTTGTGTGTTTTAGAAAAATATGTTAATAAACAAAAAAAAAATATCTAAACCATTAAAAATTTATTCTTATGGAGTTTGATTGTATCTTTAATTGCCGCAGGTACATTACTATCTACGGGAAATTTCTTTTTTAATGCATTCGTAATACCAACATTTCTTTCTTTCTTTTTCTTTAAATTTAAATTTTAAACATGCGCGTTAAGATGATAATGTTTTTAAGATAACTTTTTTCTTTAATGATCCTTATTTGTTTTGATGTATCGTGATTAAAAAAAATTAATTTCGTCATTTGGTGAAATGAAGTTAAAACTTTTCAAAATGCTGCCCAGCATTTGATACTAAAATACGGAGAAACATTCAATATTTAAAGATATAAGACAATTGTGTTTTTTTCCTCTGTTAAAGGATTTTGTTTCTCGCCGTTGCATGTTTTTGATGTTATAAATAAAAATTCAGTGCAGAGGCACGGCTTTTAAAAATAAAAACCCTTTTATGTAGTTATAAGTTTTCAACATTTTCTTCAACGAAAATGTGCAATGACATCAAAACCCATCAGTCGTTTCAGGAATCCCATTCCGAGTCCCTCCGACCGAAACCAAACTCTTTGGACTCCCAAAAAGAACAGACTGCAAGTGCGTGCCCGAAACATTTAGCTGGACACGCGAACCGTCTGCTCTCGCCCTGTATCTCCACCCCTTTTTCACCTCAACTGTACTCATCTGAAGCGACCACCTTGCTGTTTGCAAATGCCTTGTTGTACTTGTTGATTTTGTCTCCTGCATGGAATTAATTTCATCCACCTCGTGTTTTTTGACTCAAGAAGACATTAATAGATCCTCGCTTCTGCCAAGTTGAGTACCTTGTTTGAGATTCTCAATTTGCAGCAGCGTGTCGTTTCTGATGAGGGAAATGCCGTGCCCCCTCCCCGATCGTTTTCCCAAGGAGTTCTGAATGTCAAACGGCACGAATGTCAACCTATCAAATTGGAAGCATATTTATTCAGTTTTGATAATACATATATTTTAAAAAATGTTTTTTTTTTATTGCTGTTAATTTAGTCGCATTAATTTTGAAATAGCTTGAAGGTTTTTAGTGCCCTTTTTTGGTTTTCCGCAGCCTTTTTTCCCCGTCAGGATATCTTTCTCGGATTTACTCACGTGACCGCGGTAGTCTAGCGGTTAAGGTCGCGAACTCGTGCCGGCATGTCATGAGTTCGAGCCATATGGCATTTGAAGACCTGCCATGTTGAGTTTAAATGCACGTCAAATCTGTCTAGACTCAAAACCCACCCCTTGGCGTGCGGTGTGGCCGCGGTAGCGTAGTGGTCAAGGTAACGGACTCGTGGCTGGCGTGTGATGAATTCGAGTCCAGTACCGCTGAAGACCGCCGTGTAGGGGAGCGATGCACATTCAATCTGTCGAGAGCTCAAATGTTCTTCCGTTGGTGTGGTATGGAAAGTTAGGGAGAGGGAGTGCCAGCTCACAGGTGTCGTCCTCGCCACTTGACCAATATTCAAAATGACGAGGTTCGTCGCCAAAAGCTCTCGTGTAGCTGAACAGTGCGACGCTAATTTTCACTCATTCATTCATTGGCGTGCGGTGATAGTTTGGTGAAGGGTTACCAGCCCGGGTGTCGTCCTCGTCTTTTGACCAAGGTTCAAAATTACGAGTTCCGTCGCCAGTAGCTTTCGTGTAGCTTTATCGTGCGACGTTCGTGTAACTCTCTCGGATCTGTTCACCCTTTCAAAATCTTTTCCATTAACTGCGAAAGTTTTTTTTTTTTTTTTTTTTTTTTTTTTTGTATACATAAAGGAATCAATTCATTGTTCATTTCGTAAAACAGTTTTATTTCATTCGATAGCGTTGAAAAAATTAATATAAATGCTTTTTTCCCTTCAAGTACAAGGTATGGGGGGTTTCATATGTTTTTATCAATATTTTAAACAATTAAATCATTTAAAGAAATTTTTTAATCATGAAAATCGATGTTTTTGAAGCTCAAAGTCCTCCCGTTGTCGCGGTGTGGAAGTTTGAAATGTCGGGTGCCAGCTCTTACATTGTCCTCGTCACTTGACCGAGGTTCAAATAAAATTACAAGTTCCGCCTCCAATAGAGTCCCCAATTAGTTAGGATTAATGAGGTAAACCAGAAATGCTTCTTGGATTATTTTTAAATCGAAGTGTTGCCATTCCTCAGTAAACAAATAATGCCGGTAACTAATATTTATCTAGAGATTAAGACTGCCCTTTGCCAATCCTTCAACTACTATGCTATCGCAAGGATTCCATATTGTCTGTGAAAGGGACGGCAAGCAGCTGTTAGTCCAAAGTTCACCTCTCATCCCCCTTCCGTCACCGATACCTCTGGAAGTGCTGACCCATAAAACGTGATTAGGATTCCAGAAAACGCTTCGTTTCCGAAGGGGCACGTGCTTGGCCCGGTTAACATCTTGATGGACACGTTTGGGTATTGGCTGTTCGCAGTCGGGTGCGCTGTGATGGATGGCTCGGTGTGGGAGGGGTAAGAACGTGGCCCTGCATTATTTTGTGCTTTTTGCCTTGTCATTTAGGGACGTATGTAGAATAGATTTAATATTCAAAAACTTAAAAATAAATTAGATTAGCAGTTATTTAATCGTTTTGTGTAATAATTTTTTTAGGTTGTTAAATTTTGTGGTTGTTATCGCTTAGTATCAGAGCCGCATATAGGAATTTTTCAAGGTGTGTGTGTTAGGGGGGGAGGTTGAGGGTTGAAAGACTCCATTCTTATATACGCCGCCAAACATATTCCTCTTGATTTTATCGATTGTCGGAAACAAATAAGAGTAAAAAATTAATTATTGAATTTAAAAACATTAATTATAATAAAGTACAATTTTTAATAAGTTATTAAATTACCAGAAAACTCCCGAGTTTTTGCATTTACTTTTCTCATAGTTCAAAAATAAAAACAACAAAACAAATTCATCATTACAGGAGCACGAAATCATAGAAGAGGGGGGGGGGACTCGCTTTTTATATAATCTGTAATAGCAAAAATAAAAGCTGAATGATTTACAGCCTCTTCACTTAGTCACAAATTTGTCTGTTTCTATAGGCATGTTCACATACAGTTCGGTTTTGAGGGAAAGAAAAAGAGAATTAAAAAAAAATTTTTTTTTTCATTTATTAGAACTGAAATTGTTTCATTCCTTTGGGATTATTTTTCGTGCTTTCCACATAGGATAACAATCAATCGGGGAAAAGAAGAAAAAAGTAAAGGGATGATGGGAAGAAGAGGGGAGGGGAGGTGTGGGCTTTTCCTCCCCGTGTGTATGGTGGCCGCGGTAACCAAGGTAACGAACTCTCGTGGCTGTCGTGTGATGAATTCGAGCCCAGTACTACTGAAGACCCGCCGTGTAAGGGAGCGAAGCACGTTAAATCTGTCGGAGATCTCAAACGTTCTCCCGTTGGTGTGGTAGTTAGGAGAGAGGTGCCAGCTCAGGTGTCGTCCTTGTCACTTTACTTTTTACCCACTTTAAAAGGGCAGATTAATTGGAAATATTATGCTCACTTGTCCAGGACCGATGACAATACAAGAAAAAAATATTTATCCCATTTTCCTGATCAGGATTATCAATTTTCCATTTTCAGATCCCATCTCGCATCTGGCGACTAATTTCAGATCCCATTTTCAGATTTGGCGACTAAAATATTAAGTTACAGCTTAGTTCGATTAACTATAAAAGGGTGCCTTTTAGTATTTTAAACAAAAATTTACGAACTTTATTCCTGGAATTTGGTTTATAAAGAGTACGATTTTCTATTTCAAAAATTTTCCGCGTAACGAACTTTTTTCGGGATTTAGCGATTTCGTTAAATAGAGATCCGTCTTTATAATCAACAGAACTAAAACTTACGTGTAATATAAATATTTGTAAAACCTTTAAAATCTTTTATTTATATTACTTCTCTAATTTAAGTCAATGTTGCCTTTTAAAATAAAAGCTTATAATCTGCACACCATTCACCGAAAGCAACTTTTTTTTGTTTTGTTATAAAGGCTAATTTGTGGAATAAAATAGCATTCTATTGCATTAAAAAAATCGTTTGGGTTGTGGTAATTATGTAAAACTGAAGTCACTTAGTTAATTATCATTCCATTCAGCTAGACCCCAAACCACACATTCTGTCACAGCTAACCTCCTCCACAGACATTTCTCTCCCCTGAAGCGAATAACGGAGTCTACTTTCTCTGAGGGTTGATTGGGGGTAACCGCGACCCATCGACCTTGAACCAATCGCCCTGCCCCCGCCTGCCGCGTACCTGTCATTCAAGTTCTCTTTCCCTTCACGGATCATTGTTTCAGCACTCCCGCTGGGGTTGTGCCTTAGTATGAATTTTTTTCCCTTCCTTCCTGCCTTTTTCCCTCTCTCTCGCCAGTTTACGTGTTATTTGTTGTCCACCAGGTATGGCGAGGCGATTTCCTTGGCATTTCCTGGAAGGGAGTGTTATTTATTTGTTTTGAGAAAAGACGTTTGTTCTAAGCTGTTGAGAGTTGGTTACCTTTTTTCTTATTGCTGTCTGTACGCAGACAAACGTGTAGACGGGTGGTGGCTTTTAAGTGGCTGTTTTTGTGTTTTGTCTGCTTTTCTGTGTTTCAGCTTTTTTTTTAAATGATAAGAATAAAAAGTTTGAGATAATTTGTTTTTTTTTCTTCTTTAGTGTAGCAATCCCGAATTTTCTGAAAATTATTTCCGTGAAGATGACGACAAAGACACGCTATAGTGCCAGCTTTAAATAAGCTTCTACTTTTTCGAAGCATAAGTCGTTGAACATTTAATGTTAAAAACTGTCCGCATCTGTTGCCCGGAAATACTTTTCATTAAAGTATTAAAGTGGCTTAATTATAAATACAGAGTCAAAAAGTGTTGTCAGTTTGATCAGTTTTCTAGAAAGTAATCTGTGATAGAGATTCTGATTTTCTTAAAAACGTTCTAATGTATTTTTTGGAATTAAGAAGAAAAATGTGTTTGTTTCTAAGGGTGTTAGTTTTCTAAAACAGTTTGATGAAGAACAAGTATAATGCGCCAAATTTAATTTCAGACCAGCGAAATATTTACTTTTCTAGACCAGTGTTCCCCAATCTTTTAATCGCCGCGGACCGGTAAGCGTTTAATAATTTTACCGCAACCCCCTGGGGTGGGACGTTGATTGTTTAGATTTATTAATTTAAATTTTATTTTATTTAAATATGCCTTCAGAATATAAGATACAGTTACACCACATAATGAATATAAAGTGATATAAATAAACCCGAGAGAAATGCACAACTGTAAAAAAAGTGAAAACAATTTAATGTTCATTAGGCAGCCCAGGAGTTAGTGACGCATCCCCTCGATTATTCCCGAAAACAGGTTTGGAAAAATATCGATATCTTTGAATAAGATACTAATTATAATGTGTTTATTTTATTATTAACGTGTTTATTTATTAATTTAGTATTTAATGAATACGACATTATATATATGTATCCTCGAAAAACCGTTCAAAAAGATACACAATTTCTAAAATAAAAAGGGACATTGTTCCACAATATTCAAAAAACATGTATGGATAAAGAAATAATTTTATTGAATTCGCGGATAATTTAAAAATGAGGAAAAATCAACTACATAAATGTTAAAATATATTAATGCATTTCACATTCATACATTTAACATTGATATTAAATTCAAACATGTTTCAGTCAATAATTTAAATATTAAAGTTGTAAGGGGGCGCCCAGACACAAGAAAGTATAGAAACTTACTTAGAAGAAAGATTTTCGTGCTGTAATGAATTTTTAGTAGATGAAATGCTTTCCGAAATATTTACTTTTCTTATAAAAAACTGCTAATTATTTATCCCCCCCCCCCTTCCTCTTTTCGCTTTTGCAAGTTCATTATCCAATTCTTGTGAAGTACGTAGTTAAGCTAATCTTAAAATTTCGTTGTTCAGTTAGGAAGTTAAATATATTTTTATATTAATGAAACCCCGTTTAAAAATAAAGAATTTTTAAAGGAAAAATCAGTTTTCTTTTCGTAAGATTGTGACATTTTAAAATCTAGTCAAAGAAAGAGGGGGGGGGGATTGGTGTACCATTTTATCATTAAAATAAACTAGATAAAGTAAAAATAATTTTTATATTGGAAGAAATGGATTGGTTTTAGTTCCTAAATAGTATAATATAAAACAAGGGGGGGGGGACAGTTAGAGGCCTGCGGGACACCCGCGGTCCGCCAAGACAGAAAATCCACTTTGAATTAAGATTTCTTTCCCGTGTGCTATCAAAGATTCACTTTTATTTTTCACTATTGGGAAAACAAAATACCTGAAAGTGTTTCTACAAAGAGATCATCTGCAGAGTTTGGCGGTCGAGGTCAAAAGATTTCAGGGTTGTTAGAATATCGAGTCTAAATTTTCAATTTTATCTGTTTTACCATAACCCCTGATATTGATGCAGCACCTGTGAGGAGCTTCAGCTTGAACTTCAGTCGGATCACAGTGTGAAGAAAATGTTTCATGCTATGATACAGTCGACTCTCGGTAATTCGAAGTTGAAGGGACCAATGAAAAACTTCGAATTATCCAGAGTTCGAATTATTAAGAGGGTAGGAAAAAACTCTTGTAATACACGAAGACAAATCTTTTTCTATGTAATAAAACAACAATTGTACATATGTAAAAAAAAATTTAAAGTATTTTTAAAAGGTACATATTATTTATACTGTATAAAATATTATGCAGAAGTCCTGTATTAAAAAAATACATACTGTACATAACTATTATTTTCTTGACTAAAGAATCTGTTAGCTTTTTTGTTTTATAACATTCATTCTAACTTTGTCAATAGATTTTTTTAGAATAAATGACGCTTGAAAAACTTCGGCATCAACATGATTTTGAGGGGGAAAGTTGTTTAGTTTGTTTACTGACACTTTAACTTCTGTCAAAGTTATCGGAGTCAAATCCGATGGTCATCAAAGGGTCTAGTTTCAGAGGAGTTAATACACACACAACACAAAACATGTAAGCTCCAAACCTGCTTGCTACAGGACTGACTCTACATGATAGGGAGTGTTTGAATTGTCGAGAGTTTTATTAGATCACTTCGAATTATCGCGTGTTATTTTGGACGGCCACAGATTTTACTTCGAAATAATGAGTGTGCCAAAACGTATTGTTTTAGTTCGAAATATAAAGAGTTTTCTAGGGGCTGAGCATATACTTCGAATTAGCGAGAGGCTCGTATTATCGAAGGTTTGAATTAGCGAGAGTCCACTGTATTAACTATGAAATTTTTCATCTGACAAAGATTAGTAAATCTATGAAGAAATTTCTGGGGAAATTGTTCTTAATATTTGAGTCGACGTATTACTTGTGAGCGAAGTTTTTCTCTCAGAATTGTGAACAAGAGTAAATAGAGATGCAATTTGGCAACATAAACTTGCAGGCTGTGATGCAATTTCACTCCTAATTAAAGGAAAAGTATGATAAGGTTTATTTGTCTCATTAAATTGATTCTAAATTATAAATTTGCCTGCAGCTGTAGGTAATATGAAATTAGCACAATATGTAAATTGAATAAAACGGTCACTATTTTATTTAACGTATCTTCAATCATTAACTCGTATACCATCATTTTTTTTCTTCTTAAAGTGTGGCCATCCGGCATCTTTCGTCCCCATAATGTGGCCTGTGGGCTAAAACAAGTTGCCCACCTCTGATACAAAACATGCTTCTTTCTATTAAATAATCGAGTCAGAATTTTTGAGCGTTTTTCAATCTGATATGCATTGCTTAAGACGAAATATCGGTTAACACGAAATAATACAACGGTCCGGACAAACTACTGTGTATTTTCATTATTTTTTCCTTTTACTAAAAGATTTTCCTTCTGGGAATGAACAAAATACGGAAAACACCACACACTTAAAAATGAAATATTTAATTAAGTTTTTCTGTATTATTGTACTGCCCTACTCGCTGTAGTAGATGATGATAAATGTAAGTACAGCCCCAGTTATGGCAGACAAAGACATTTTCGAGTTTGTTCAAAGCTCAAAAAATATTATTGATACACGATTCCGATGAAGAAAATGAAATGAATAATACAGCTCCTGTTCCCACGTCATCTTTAATGAGGAACATCATGAAAAGTATGTTTCGTTATTTAGATGGTAAATTAAATAATATCGAGCAATTTATTAACAATTTGATGCTAGAAAAAAAAATTCCCAAAACTTAATAAATGTTTTGTTTTCAAGAAAACTTGAAAATTTTGAATTAATTTCATTAAGTTTTGAATGTTTTTGTGTCATTGATTTTTATTAAATGAATGCATGTAATATTATATATGTAAATAAACGTACTCTTATAAAATTATTTTAGTTTTATATATATGCCATATCCTTTAACACGAAATTCTTTTAACTCGAAAAAATATTTCAGTTCCCCTCAGTTTCGTGTTAAACTATTTTCGCGGCAATTGATAAACTTGATAGAATTTGTATTGAGTTCAAGCACGTCTTTTAATTTAAGGCGAAAGTGAGCTAAACTTCTCTCTCCTCAATCGAGAACCTAAACTGGTATTTTAGAATAGAATATAGTCTCCCTATGAAAATCATAGTTTTTGTGAAACGAAGTCTTTACAGAAAATTCTTCACTTCCATTTCCTTTGTTCCCAACTGGGTTGCTAAAATATTTCAAATTCCTAGTTTCTCGTCCGTAAATGTTTCTTTGAAAAGTCTATTTACCCTTTCCCACTACTCCACCTTTTCTCACCGCATCACTGCCAATTTCAAGGTCAAATACGATCTCAATTTACAGGGGCAGTTAGTGACTTGCAGTTCATTGGTAAGTCAAGCATTTTCCCGGCTCATTGATTTCTGTAGTCAGAGCGTTTGAATTTTCGTAAAATTTCATGACTTTTTCCTTTGTTAAAAGGGGCTGCGAGTGGAGGAGGGGGGAGGGATCTTCACATCTTTGCCGTAAAGGGCTTATCGATGTTCTCATTTGGAAAACTTTCAAATTTAACGTTTCAATCGTTTTTACAATATTAAATTTTCAAGCAGGCGTTATTGTTAAGGTATTTATCGAAATTTCTGGAATTTTTTGGATATTTCATTCTTTTGGTATTTGGGAGATTGAAACATTAATGTACTAGATATAAACATAAGCATCATCGTGTGTGAAAAAACTTCGATTATAAATGTAAAATTATTGTTGCAGTACTCTTATCTCATTTTTTTTTTCAAATTAGCTGGAAAAAAGTGCGTTTTCAATAATTCTATAAATGATTGTGGTTATAATTGAATGTATTACAAGTTTTTCCTTTGAAATTCTTGTCTTGTAAAAGTTTGAAAAAATGTATCAATTAGAATTTAAAATAAATAAATAAATAAAATCGGTTTCATCATTCAACATTGTAAAAAAAGACTTGTTTTTTTTTTTTAAAAATTGAATACATAAATGATATGGGTTACGATGACTCGCAAACAATAGCGCACACAGTAATTTTTCAAGGGGTGTGTGTCCAAGGTCGAAAGTCCACTGTTCTCTTACCATGCTTCAATACGCCGCCCAACATATTCTTTTAATTTTGTCGATTTTTGAGAACAAAAAAACAGTAAAATTTAATTAATAAATGAATAATTAGCATTATTTAATAAAAGTAATTATTAACAACAAAAACTCAATGAATTTTTGCGTACTATAAACATGGAATTATAATCAATCGAAAAAAAATCAAAGGCTTTGGGGGGTGTCCGGACCCCCAGGACTCCCCCCTTGTGTGCGCCACTGCTCACAAACAAAGTAAAAATATTTGTCAACTTACTATCGAAATGGGAAGGGGGTGGGTATTTTTGTAGGAGGGTGCTGATTAACGAGTAAGGTTATTGTTAAATTTTACGGCAAATCATATTGATTTTTAGTACTAATTGAAAGTTAAAAATAAGTATTAAAAGAGACTTTTATAAAATGTTCGATGAAATTTAAGGTTGTCATCGCGCGCGCGCGACAAATGTCAAAGTGCCAGAATTATACTAGGGACATATTAACAGAAAGTAAACTATCTTGTGTTTTCTCGAAAATTCATGTCATTTGAATTCATAGTGTTTTATAAAATTTGTGAAAACTTATTTGTAATATATACAGAAAAATACGTTTAACGCGAAAACGCTTAAGACGAAATGTCGGTTAATGCGAAATAATGCAACGGTCTCGACAAACTGCAATGTATTTTCTTACAATATTTTTCTTTTTACACGGAACGAAAACCGCTTAACTAGAAAAGATTGCCCTTCTAAAATTGAACAAAATAAGGAAAAGACTAGCCGGATTGTGCTATCTTATCGTTTTATCGGAAGAATTCATTGCAGTAGATCATGACAATGTGTGTACAGCCCCAATTATGGCAGAAAAAGACATTTTGGAGTTTTTTCAAACTGTATCATTTATGCAGATTCTAAGGATGAGAATGAAATGAATAATGCAGTTCATGTTTCCTTGTCATCGGAAATGAGGAACGTCGTGAAAAGTACGCGCAGTAATTTAGATGCACGTTTTTCTTAAATGGTGAAATGAATAACAAAATAGACGATATCGAACAATTTGTTGACAGTTGGATGCTTAAAAACACTGCAAAGAAAAATATCAGATTGTTTTCTAAAAACTTAAATGTTTTGTTTTTCAAAAAAAAAAAAAAATCTGTATTAAATTTCTTTAAATTTTTTTGAAAGTTTTTGTTTAATTGATTTTTAACCTATGTAAATAAAATATACTCTTTATATATCTATAAAAAATATATATGTAGGATAAAATATTTAATATATATATATAAATATTTTTATATTTCATATCTATATGTAAATAAAAAAAACATATATCAACAAAATTAAGCTTAATTTTTGAATTTTTTTTTTTGTAATATCCTTTAACAGGAAAAAATGTTTCAATCCGTTCTGTTTCATTGTAAAATTACCCCTCCTCTCTCATTGCTAAATTAATGACTTTTCGTAAAATTAGAGTCGTTGTTCATACATTTATTTAAGAAAAATCCGTTTTTGTTTTACGTGACGCTCATTAACCCCTTCCCCTTTTTTGGAACTAAAATTTAAATTTATTATATTTTAATCAGCTTGATAAGAGTGATAATAGCGAGGAGAAATATCTGAGAATTGTAATCGATTTTTGGCAAAAAATTATTTTTTTATACTTTTGTTGTTTCTGTACTACGTATGATTTACTTTCAAACTATGAAATTGTAAATATATAATCGGAAAATAAAATCGATTAGAATGATTATTAGGAAATCAATGTAATAAAAAAAAAGCCGCCGTATTCAAGGTCGCACACTGTCTCCAAATTCAACAACTTAAGTCTGTAAAAAAAAAATTGTCTTAATTCTACGAAAACTGCTCCGCGTATTCATCATTCAACAGGACGATCTCTCCCGGGACATTTCTTAACTAGAAACAACAAATTAGCCGCCGAACACATCGCCATGTAGCCAACAATCTAAGGAAATATTTCAAAAAGGCACGCTTTTGCTGCGAGAGCTCTTTTGCCCACACCGTAACGCACACGCTCCAACACATACAACCGTTGATAGATGATCCCGGGTATGGGGGAAAAGATGGGGGAGGGAAGTCGACCAATCGGAGAGGCGGGCAATCGTCCAACTTTTTCACGGATATGACGCAAGTCACGTGGTGTTCCCCGCTCCCTTTTCCACCCGCTCGCTATCTCTTCACCATGGCGACGATTCGGGGGGAGGGGAAAAGAAAAGTTGCGACCAGGAGTGAGCAGTCAATGATCTCTTGGTTGGTCTGTTATGTTGTTGTGGTACCGCAACTTATCCTTCGCTTTTGCCGCCAGAGCGCGCGCACTTTTCTTTTTCTCTTTCGTGTGCCCCTTTGCTCCCCCACCCCCTCTTTCGCGGGCATGTTTATTTGTTTTTGTGATTTGTGGGAGTTAGATTTTGGGGACCGTATTGTTGGGTTTTTTTTTCTTTCTTTTATTGCTTGGAAGATTTAGAATAAGAATATTTGTGGAGGTGGTTTGAGATCGGTTTTGTTTTGTGGGATGAAATAAGATTAAAAATAGAACATCATCCATTCACTGTCCGAAGGGAGGGGGAAGGTGTAACTTTAATTATCTCAATTCTTATTGCTACGACGAAAATTTGAATTAACTAGCTTGCGTTCGTTTCCACAAATTTAATTGTTTGTGGTGTACTGCGACAAACTACTAGCAATTATAATTTCTTACCACGCATTTTCATCTCCAGTAAATCAAAGAAGGTCTAAAGAAATAGGAATGATTTCAATAAATTTTAGACATCCTTTTTTTTTATATAATAATTTGAGAATTTATTTTAATTATATTAATGAGATTTGAATAATCCGAGTTATAAATATAAATAGAGCATTGGTCTAGTGCTTGCCGTGTCGAATAAAATGATGATTTTGTTTAAGAATACTTTATTAAAAATGATTTTTGTTGTTGTTGTTTAAGTGCTTTGCATTAAAATATTTTGTCATCTAGTTGAGATAGGGTGAGGTGGGTTTTTTTTAAATATTTTTTTAAACAAAAATAGTAGTAATAATAAAACTTAAAGTGCAGTTTTTTTGCGTTTTTGTTTTAGTGTGGATCAGTAGCGCATGCAAGGTGGGGTGGGGTCCCCGGGTCCTGCCCCCCCCAAAGCCCTAGATTTTTTTCCGATTGATTATAATTCTTTGTATACAGTACGTAAAATTTAATTATTCGTCGATTAATTAATGCTAATTATTCACTCAATAATTTTTTACTGTTTTTTGTTCCTAAAAATCGACAAAATCAAAAAATTATGTTGGGTGGCGTACTGTGGAGCATGATACGAGAATAGTGGACTTTCGATCCTGGACCCCCCCCCCCCCTCCTTCCTTGAAAAATTCCTGTGTACGCTACTAGTGTAGATAGATGTAAATTATGTTAATTTTTATTCCAAGTTTTTTTTTTAAAATCACGACTACTTGTGTATAAGATTATTTTTCATGTTCTCCTATTAAATCCTTTTATTTTGACCCGCAGTTAAACTTGGTAATATATACCTGCAAATGCGTGTTTCGAATGCAATCGGAGACGTCTTAAGGCATGGGCCAACTAGGCGCAAAGGGGCCCTCGTCTCATTCTCGACTCAGCCTTAATGAGATATAATGATTCTAATAATTTTAACGTTCAAATGTTTTTCCCAGTTGTATTCTCCGAAAAACTGGGAATTTCGGACAATATGTCAGCTGGTTACATGTGATGACCGACGTCCACGTACAGGCCTAGGCCTACCATCATCACCACCTATATCATTATTACTCATCAGTCGGTTTGTGCGATTGTAAGTCATGCTCATTTATTTATTTCGGGTTATTGTTTCTACGAGTATTTGGCAACGTATGTACTGTCTACTTTTAAGGGTCATAGGTAGAGCCTACATTAGTGTCGGGCCCTGAGCCTCAAGAAGTCATAAGATGTCCCTGATTGCAGTCCAACGTAAAATATTGAATGTATAAATTGTTTTAAAGAATTTTATTAAATGTATTTCAAGAAAAAACTATATCTTGAATACTGCTGCTTAAAATTTTCAGGACACGCAATAACTATTAACTTGTTAAAGTATAGATCGCATCAGTAACTATAACTTTTAAGTTTAGTCATTCCTTATTATATGTTCTTCATCAATGTTTTTGTTTTAAATAAGATTATTATCTTGCAATTGATAATTTGTTCTGCAAGTGATATTTCACAAACGTACTCATTAATATCGTAGTTTTGGAAATTTTAAGCATATTCTCAATATTTTGAAATAAGTTAGTTTTGTAATTTTTAAAAAAAAAAATGTCCTGTTTTTTTTTGGAGACCAGCTATCATTTTTCGTATTGAGAATGATTCTCTTTAAAGCAGAGGTTCCCAAACTTTTTTGCCTCATAGACCCCTTGCCAGGTTTTTCACTTTTGTGTAGACCCCCTACTTACCTAATATTGAAATTTTGCAAATTCATCAACTTAAATGTGACAGCTACTTAAAACATTTAAATTTCCAACTGTATTGAAATACAGTGTTTAAAATTTAAGAAACAACATGTTAATTAAATCAAAATTTAATTAAAATAAAAGTAATAAATTAACTGAGAAACAAATGCTTTTAGTGTGAGGAATGAATTTGGGGATTCATCATTTTGTATATCAGTCTTGTCAGGTTTAACCCTAAATATCTCCTCGGTTAATAGTGTCCGGTCTTTATTTCTTTTTTTTTTTGTTTTGGAGTATGGCAAACGTGCTGAAACACCTCAGTTGGAAAAGCAATTACAAACTTTCTCAAGGAATTCCAAAATTTATGCTGTTGCCTTGCAACTGTAAATTAACCTCATTAAATTTAGTAAATAAATCCGTTAAATATAATTAAGTCTGGTTTCCATTTCCATTTAAGATTTTTCGTTAAGATCTGGTTTAATGCGACTCACAATCATAGACCCCCCCCCCCCCATTTACACCTCATGAACTCCTTGAAGGTCATCATAGACCCCTGTGGGTCCATATAGACCACTTTGGGAATCACTGCTTTAAAGCATCAAGTACTTTGTAAACCGTTTTTCAGTTGAAATTCATTTATAACCTTCGTTCTTGGAATGTGTTATTTGGAAACTTAAAATCATACCCTTTCCTTATGTAATAGATAAACATGGTTAGACATCTTTGTGAATGATAAAAACACACGATGAGAATAGTAACATAAAACCTTCAATGCGAGGAAGAATCGTATTCCAATTCCTGCGGTTAATTATTCCTAATGAATTTCATGTCTTCTGGGTGAAATAAAATTTTAATAAAAGGAAGAGGAAATTCATCAAATGACCTCGAAACGACCTTCGCTGAAGCTAGTTCTCCATTTCCAGGCGCCGAAAAGTGTTGCTCAAAAGCATTGTAGAAGGGATATTTCGGAAAGACCATTAGTCCATGCCGTGTGTTATCTGGAAAATAAATTATAATACTTCGTTATATTGGTCGCAATTATAAATCTTTTAATTTACACCAATAGAAACTTAGCGGATCTATGAACTTTTTACAACGTTTTAGCAAACTTATGTCGAATGATATAGATTATTCTGAACTACATATATTATTATGTTTATGAATTTCATTATTTACAATCTTTTCCCCCCAATCCATGATCCCAATTGTAATTTTCGAAAATATTGAAATTCTCGTGTTTCTCAGCAAATCCAGTTACAGTTACAAAATTGCGTAATTAGTTAATTACTTTTGCTGATTTTTTTAGGTGTTTTCCCCAACTCTGACTGTTGGGGTGGGCATTAAGTCGATCGCCATCGACCGCTGAACCGCCAAGACATTTTGGGGTGACCGCCCTTCACAAAGACCTAACAATCATTCCATCATACGAAAGTTCAGAAATATGGAATTTATTCGAATCTGAGCCGCCAACAATTATAAGCTGCCTCTCAAATTCTCAAAAAAATTTTGTGAAAATTGAAAAATTGCCTAAAAAGGTTTATCGACATCCAATTTTACGAAATTAAAATAAATTTCAAAGGAAAACTAATAAGAAGTGAATAATTGATTATTTTATCAGTATTACAAACTTTTAAATACATGCATAAGCTGTGTATTTGCTCTAAGTACCCCATCCAACCAAATTTTGTACTCTTCGTTTCTGAGCTACGCCCGATTTTCAGTAGCATTAACATTGGGAAAAAAAGTGCGGCTTAGATTCGAGTACCCCTCAGGGGGCTCGCCTTCTTTAGGTGAGTACGGGTGTCACAATCCCGAGGTGCCCTAGTGATCTTTTCCTTTTCCCACAGGGTTTACTGTCTTTGGTAAACACGGGCTTCACGAACCCGGGGTACCCTAGTGATCCTTCTCTATTTTCGACCCTCTTTCTTGTCATTCAATTCATTCTTTCTTTCTCTTCCCGTCTAGACCACAGATATTAAAACAAATGTTTGGCGCAGTATAGCCGAAATCGGCTCTTGCGCCAATAAACCCCAAAATCAATCAATCAATTAGATTCGAGTAATATAGTATTTTTAAAGATATGGAGGGGGAGGGGGGGAATCGAATCGTAAGAGAAAATTTCGTTGAATAGAAAATGCACTTCGCTATTTGGAGGTAATTTTATGAAGAAAATCGGAAAATGTTCTTGGTTCCAGGAAAAAGTTCGCTAAATAGAAAAATTCGAAAAATAGAGGCTCGTAAAATTGAGATCCGACTGTATTGTATTCTTTCTTTTAGCTCACTACACCAACGCCACTGGGTGGACCGCAACACCTTGAAAAAATTAGAAGTAGCCCGTACCCTGGAAAAGTCTGCCCACCCCTGTTATAGACTGATCTCAAGGGGGAGGGTATCTAATTTTCAATGCTTACCACACATTTAAACGGGGGGGGGGGACATATTCGTGTAAATAAACATAACATTAATTTCTATCTAACCCACTCTAACTTCTGTATAAACAATTTAAAGAAAAAATGAAAAGCCTGTTTTATAGAAATGAGATGCTTCTGAGAAAGTTTTAAAATTTAAGATTATATTTGTAACAATGCTTCCTTTTAAAACAAATTTTTGAAATCACTGATGTATGTATATTGCCAAATAAATTTAATTTCGTTTAAGGAAAAATTCTTTAAGGATGTCGCCGCCAAATGTACTGAACTAAACGCAAAACACATTTTCAGAACCAAAAAAAAAAAAAAAAAAAAAACGCAATTTTTTTTTCATGAAAATTTGCAATTTTATAATTTATACACTTATTAACAACATAGCGTTTTTAAAATTTCAAAATATTTAACAAATAATCAATTTTTTTATTTTATCATGCAAAGGGCTAGCTCATTTAGCATAACGGTATGGGAGAGAAAATGCGAAGCGCATTCCTATAAAAATGAGTAATATAACGTTAGTGGTTCTCTATAGAGGCTTCCGCGTTGGCCGAGTGGTCTAGGCATCGGATCATGGCTAGCAATGTCATGGGTTCGATCCTAGTACCACTAAAGATCCGCCGTGTAGGGGAGCGATGCACGTTAAATCTGTCTAGAGCTCAAATGTCCTCCCGTTGGTGTGGTGTGGTAGTTAGGAGAGGGGAGGGGGTGTCGTCCGCGTCACTTGACCATGGTTCAAAATTACGCGGACCGTCGCCAAAAGCCCTCGTGTTGCTAATCAGTGCGACGTAAATATTCTCACACTCACTCTATGGATGGGGTGTCAAACTCGAGACCCACGGGCCGCATGCTGCTCGGCCAATATATCGGCACACAATAATATATAGTAAAATAAAAAAAAAATGATCCCGAAATTAGAACAAGTCCCGAGTAGAACAAGTACAAGTCTAATTTAAGTCTTGAATTTAAGGTAGAACACGGGATTGTATTTATCATGTGTAGCCCTTATACAGCTTATATATCCGTCTCGCTCAACAAATGCAGTGAAGTACGTCGGACGTATATATGTCTTTCCGAAATACGATTCTTTCCTTGGCCCTGTTATCAGTAAGACTACTCCGAAGGCTTTGGAATGATTTAAAATGACATTGACAGTGTTTGTGAAGGATTTACTTCAGAAAAAAAAATCTGCTTTTTTGTGCCCCCCCCCCCCCTAATGCACCATACGCGTGCGCCTATGTGAAAAACGATGGAATTGGGGAGCGAATCGCGTAACGGCAGTTTAGGGTTTGAATATAATTTTTATGCAATTTTCTACGGAATTCGTTTCGTTTTTTAAGATGCGTAGGAAAGTTTGATTCGATAAATTCTAGTGTTAAATAGTAACAGAGTTGTCGAAAGGAGGTCTTGTTTTGAATTCAACCTAGATTCGTTTTACTTTAGAATGTTTTAGAAGTTATCTGTATTTTCTTTATCTTTTATGATGTGTTATCTCGATGTAGAAAGCCTTATGTAAAACACCGTTATATAAAACATACCATGATTTATCTTAGTCTGAAGTGGAATTTTCATTATTTATCTTCTTAAATTTCTTTTTCAGCGTTTCAAAATTTCTTTTTCTTTTTTTTAAAAAAAATTTCGAAACGTTACTTTGTTTAAAAAGTATATTTCTTATCTGTGGAGATTCGGGGTGGCTGGAATCTTGACCTCCAAATGACTCATCGTGAAAAAAATTTATTTTGTGGTTTATAAACAAATTTTTATTTTCATTCACGTATTGATAACCCGTGTTAACTTACATAAGTTAAAGAAAAAGTTTCGCGCGCGCATGCTTATGAAAGATCAATAAAGACGCATTCGCGGAAGTGGGTGAATTTTTTATTTGTTTCCAATGGCCAGGGTTATAAAAGATCACTACACCACAAGGGGGTTGCAACAGAAACAAAAACAGAGAAAACAAGCAAAGTAGGAAATAAAAACGTGGCGAGAAATGTCTATGAACCCAATAAGTCCCTAGCTTGCCAATAAAGATCGCTCAAAGAAGAGCCCTTTTGTGCTGGTCAGCTGTGAATGTGGTCAGCATCCATGTCCTTCCAAATATCACTAAGTGTACAGAAAAGAGCCTGTGCAACATGAATTCGATAAAGATGTTTGAGTTATGTCCAGTAGCCAGACCTGAATTTAGAAAATTTTAATAGGTAGAAGTTTATTTAGAATTAATAATACATCCTCTCTCTATAACTTCACTACTGTATGTAGAGTTGCTAAATTTTGAGGACATACTTTCGTGACAAAAAGATATTTCTTGTAAACACGTTAATATCAGTGGCGCACACAAGGAGGGGAGGGGGTCCAGGAGGTCTGGACACCCCCCCCCCCATCGCCCTTGATATTTTCTCCCGAATGATTATAATCCTGTGTATATAGTACCTAAACAAATGGTATTTGAGGAAATTTCATTAAGTGTTTGTTAATAACTGTTCGTTCTCTCGTTGATAACTCATCTTTTACACTAAATTATGTTTACACCACAAATTAAATGGCACGAACCCGTTGCAACAAGAATTTTATTAGAGCGTTTTCCTCTACGCTCTTTCTCACACTAAGTTTACACATACACTGCTACACACACTAGCGCCCTCTCGCGACAAATATTCACTTGTTATTGTGGGTGTCACAAGAATTATTTGTTCAACACTGAACAATAACTTTTTTATTAATTAATGCTAGTTATTTATTTAGGGATTTATTTTTTACTGTTTTCCCGTTCCCGTCTATTGATAAAAGCAGAATAATATATGTTCGGTGGGTATTGGTGTATGATACAAAAAGGGTGGACTTTTGAACCCCCCCCCTCTCCCTTGAAAAATTTCTGTTTTCACCGCTGGATAATATGTATGAATGTTGGGGTGTTTTCCAATCTAAAAGTGGTGGCTATGGTAGTCAAGTAGTCATAGTCACGAACTCGTGGCCGGCCAGTGCTGTGGTGTCTTGGGTTTGTGTCCTGGTGTCACTGAAGATACGTTGTGTAGATGGGTCAATGCACGTTAAATCTGTCAAGGCTCAAAGTCTTCACGTTTGTGTGGGGGTTTGAAGAGTAGGATGCCAACTCAGGTGTCAACCTTGTTATTTGACTGCAATTCAAAATTATGGGTTCCTTCGCCAATAGCCTTCATATTGCTTAGAAGTTCGCGACGTTAATAATCAGTCAAGCAAGTTTCATGAGCACTCGAACTATAGTGACCCACCGTACAGAGGGATTGATTTACGTTAGATCTATCGAGACTCCAAGTCCTCCCGTTGGAATATTGTGGAAGTTTGGAGAGTGGTGCAAGCTCAGGTGTCGTCTTTATCTCTTGACCATAATTTAAAGCTTCATCAGCTTTTATCGTGTTTCGTAGTCAAGGGCGTAGTTACAGCCGTATCAATGATACGGGGCCCCGATATGCGTATCTGAAGTCTCACTAACATGGTTCTCATATCTTAAACAGGGCCTCGAAGGAATTTTGATACGGGTCCTGTACTCGGAACTAACTAGCTACACCGGTGTTCGTAGTACAATGTTATTTAATAGTTTCTAGCGTTGGTTCGTCCTGTTCGAAGGCCTTGTTATGTAATGTTGATAAATTTGTTACATTTCTCAAAAAAAAAAAAAAAAAAAAAAAATATAAACTAAACGTTATTGATCTGATTAAACCTGTTATTGATCTTTTTGGTTTATATTTTTGGTTCGATGTTGATTTTTAGAGCAAAAACTTAAAGCTTTTAAATATCTTAAAATTATAATATTTTTGAAAAATCTTGGAGTTGACCTGAATTGTATTCAATAATTCAATAATTCAATTCAATTTCTCTCTCTGGTAATTTTTTTTAAAGTTTGTTTCTATTTATGTTTTTGATTCAGTTTATTCTTATACAAGTGTTCCTAATGATGAAAATATTTCGAATGTATTGCCTCCATCAGTTTGGAAATTGGAAATATTTGACCAGATTCCTGGTACGAATTCTATGTATTGCATTAAATGCCATTCAAAGAATAAAGTTTGTTTCATCGTTACATTTTATGAGCTCAAATTTTTACTAGATTGCTATTTTATAGTTTCTATTTTACCTTTTTTATTTTTCAAAATCAACGATATCAAATAAAAAATAGTATTTTAAAAGTCGCAATGATTTGTTTAATGTCGCTAAAAAAATAAGAGTTAACAGTTTTACTATTTCCATTTTGGGATCGGATTAATTTTTTTTCTTTTTCCCTCCATTATCTCTCTCTCTCTCTCTCTTATCCTTGTTTGATAAACAAATATTCTTTTTGAGGGGTGGACGGAAAAATCATTTACTTCAAATCTGTTTTTAATAAAATCATTGTTGACATTCCATTGTTTATTTTAGAATGACAATTGACATTTCGATGGTAAAATGTGGGAACATGTTCATCTGACAAATATAAACCCATTTTCTGATAATTATGTGTGCCTTTTCGAAAATCGCACGTACACTTTTAAGTGGACGATAGCGTCAACGAATCGATATCTCTTTACCATAGCAACTTGTGGATAGCGTGAACAAGTGGGTTTTCTACCCCCCCCCCCCCAATAATGTCTTATGTAGGATATGACTTTTTTAAAATTCTTCCCAATTATAATTTTAATCATTACTTAGAATGTTATCGATTAAGGAGTATTTTTGTATTCTTTTTTCTTAACCTCGTATCCTGTAACATTTTCGTTGGGATTGTGCTGGTTGCCTGTTTTAAGTTTCGTTTAATGAAAGATTGCGATGTGTATGAAAGTCTGGAAATTTCTAGATAAGAATATTATCATATCGCATTCCGAACGGGAAATTGTGGCGTCTTACCTTGAAAGGTTTATGCAGCTCCTTGCGCAATTGGACTCGCGAAATTGCAAGCCTTATTTTGTTGGGTTTTTCTCTACGGTACTTAGCTTTAAGATTGTTTCTTTGTTCTAATTGATTTATCTATTAGTTTTGTTCTTAAATTTTATTTTGCCATTAAGGGTTCAGAGTACAATTCAATGGATAAAAATAGGTCAAAAATTCAATTAAAATATTTTTAGCCTAAGTTGTTTTTTATATAATTTTCTACTATCTTACAAAATTGTAAATCTTTAAGTTAAAAAAAGATCTAGAGATATAACTTTTTTGTCCATTTTTATTCGCATTCCATTGACAAATATTTTAAACTGATTTATCCTAGAAAGAAAAAATAACTCGTTTATATTCATTTAAAATGCTAACTCTTCTTTTTTTCTCCTGCCAAATGTTTTGATATTTTTTCTACCTAATGCTATTAGTACTTGTAACTTGTAACAAAAGTCGGTATACATTTCAGAGTCAAAGCAATACTTATTTTTTTAAAAAATATAGTTGACTTTAGAATTTATACATTTTTTAAGGAATTTTCAGTGAGCATTCATAAAAAGGTATTTCACGAATAACAATCATAACAGCATAAGTCAGGGTATAATTTCGCATATAAATACATATAAATTATTTTAAATTGGGGCCGAAGACGAACAAAATAATAATTTAGAAAATGTTAAATAAAATCTTAGATAATGCAAGTGTTGTTGTTGTTTCTAATGCCACCTGTCTGACAGTGTCGGATCGAGGCCCACGAAATTCATCGGGGCAAGGTGTACGCCTGTCGTTAGCTTTGAGCACCATGCAGGTAACAGTACGATTTGGCTCGGTTTTTCACGATAGATGGCTGTACCACCTATATCCACCTCCACAATTTAGGCATGAAACTGGAGGGAGGGAAATATTTACCAGCCCCCTGCACCCGTGGTTTCTGCTGCGACCGTCTACAAGACTTTCGGACCCACTGATTTAACGAGCACGTACTCCGTGTGTACTCGGACGATAGATAATACAAGTACAAAATCGTAAACTGAAGTTGTTTGGATGTAGAATATTTCGTAACATCTAACAAAGTAGTCTGTCGGCTTAAGGGCCCCCCCCCCCCCAGCAAAATTTCCTCGTAATATATTTTTTATGCCTTGAAAACGCGCATCGTTGAAGTCTATTTTCTAAAATTTAGAACCCTTTTTATAACTGATGCCTTCTGTCAAATTCCCAACATTGTCATTCAATCTTCTGATTGAACTGGATCTAAATACAAGTTCTTCAATGTCTTGCTTTTTCTCGTGCCTTTCTTTGAGATCAATTGTCAACTCATGATTGTGGGAATCCAGCAATTCTTGAAGGTCATCACTCTCCACCTCTAAATTTATTTACCTGGCTTATCTTCAATCACGTAAGAATTTTACCGAATTCTTTTTCTCAAACAAAAGACGAATCGATGACATTTGACCATCGTGTCACTCCAGGTTCGCGTAAGTTGGGGAATTACTCTACTTCACTTTCAGATTTTTTAGTATATAATTTTTATATTTGCTCTTCATCGTTAAAAGTATTTTATTTTAATTCGGAGGATTTTTTTTGTTAGTTTTTTGTTAACTATTATAGGTTACTTTTAAACTAATCATTGACCAGTTTCTAGGGTTTTTTTAGAAATAACTTTCTCTAGATCTGATTTTTTACCCCCCACTCCTGCATTTTTCCGCCCCTCTTCGAGGCCATCGTGTTTCGCTTCTCTTTTTTACGCTAATTTTAGCACACGTAGATTCATTCACGATTTTTCCGACGAAGTTGCGGAAGTGGACTTGATTTAGGAGAACTGGTTTGCCAGATTTATTCGGTTGTGTTGTTATCAGACCGCTTTCTCTTTTGGAGGCGTCTGAAACGAGTTTCGGGACGTGCGTTGAAAACTTCCTTGTAAATGAGAAACTGTATTGACACCTTTTCAACAAAGTAAAGATTTGATTTGTCAGCAGGTGTATCAAAATAGACTAATTAAATTCCGGAATAAAAAAAAGAATGCTACTTCGAAGAAAAAATACGTAAACAGTTATATATATTAATATTGAAAAGAAAGGCAGGAGCGATTTCTTTTAATTATTAAATGAGCGCCGTAGCTTTGGAGTATTTTCAAACTATTAATATTCATTTTTACCGTAAAACGCACGGAATTTTTTTTCACACATAACTTAGGAGTTACATTTTTAAAAAATTTTAGGTATAACATAAACGCACAGTTCGCTTTTTTACGAAGAAACCTGAAATGTAGGTACGCAATGCTCTGTTTTTAAGTTATTTATTCGAGATATGATTCCAAGCTTTAGAAAAAAATAGTATACTTCTAGAATACAAACCATAAGCAATGCCATTTCTTTTAAATAAATAGTACTTCGATATGTGTAGAAATATAATTTTTTTCTACGCTCATCTTTTATTTTTAAAGCTCTCATTTTTATACCCGGCGTATAACGAACACCCTTGAATTTTGATCTTATTTTTTGTGTGTGTGTTGAAAGTGCGTGTTGTAGCCACATTTTACAGTATTTATTATTTTATTCCTTTGATGGCTTATTTTTGAAAGCTTAAATAGGTACTTATCACGTATTTTCAAATTAAAGCAGTCCTCGCTTAACAGACTACGTTCGGAACCGAGATTTTTCAAAAGCTTAGAGGTGAATAATGTATATGATGCTTAGTGTCACTTGAATTAGAATATATATAAAATTGTTTTAAGGATGTTATGGCTATTAAAATAAGCAAATGTAATTTTTTCCATGTAATGTAGAAAGAAATGACATGTTTTAAAAACATTTTCATGTTATGGAAAATGTTTCTTAAATAGTGTTTTCCCTACATATAGCTAAGGCTTCTTGAGTCGCCCATCTTGTAGAGTGGTTAGCCACGCTGGCTGCTATGCCGTAGGGACTGGGTTCGAATCCCGGAGAAAACATGGATGTTTGAAAATGTTTTGTGCCTTTGCGGCATGGGATACTCTAAACAGCCGTGGAGCCTCAAGTCCTCTCGTGAGGTTGTGGAAGGGGAAGAGAGGTGGGAGACTTCTGACCACCTTCGGGGTGTTCTCCCTCAAAATTGTGGTGGAACCTAGCTAAAACGTACTGTCACCTGTATGGTGCTCAAAGCTACGGATAGCGACAGGCGTACATGTATCCCTTTGCTGCGATGAATTTCGTGAGCCTCGTCTGACATCGTCAGACAGGTGGCAACAAGACTTCAAAAGCAAGTCTGAACTAGGGATTTTTGAAAAAAATGTTATTATTTTCAGAGTTGCTATTAATTGAAATTATAATGGATTTTTTAGAAAAATTTCTCTGCTATGATACATTGAAATATGAATAAATACACTTCTAAATTATACATTTCAAATAACCTCTTCTCAGTCTTAGCGGTCTATAGGCAAAATATATTATCATAGAAGCATTTAAAAGGAGGAGAACGTTTTGAAAATATATACTCATTCTTCCTTTATTTTTTGCCAAAAAATTGCATTTAAATACTTTTTTTTGTTATTATATTCATGAAACAATTTCATATGCATGTTCCAGTTCAAGTGACAAGAAATATATATAAAAAAATATTCATTTAATACATGTTTGCAAATTTACAGTACCTAGCGTAGTCAGATACCTTAAAGTTGAAGTATATGTTTTTTTTTTCCGAGTAGGAGTAAACCCTAACATTAGTTTCATATTCTGGCATCGGTATCTTTTATAAAAAGCTCATATTTCATTGTACTTCACTTTTTATCTTAGTTGATCTATTTTTACTGGAGTTATTGGAAATGTGTTTCATCTTTTGCTTAATATACCATATAAGTGTATGTACTATTTTTTTTATTATTATTATTTACCATATTCAAGAATATACTTTGAGTTTTGATTGTGCTTTGTAAAAAAATGCATTTTCCCGCCAAACATTTTTCTTGTGGTCTACTATTGAAAACGTTTCTTCGTTACTTTCTTGTATCATAATAATAAATTAGTCTATGAACAAAAATATAAGCAGCCAAAATAAATTTAAATTTATCAGTGTGTTTCTCTCGTATGGAACTTTGTAATGCTTCTTTTCGTGTGAAGTCTGTTTTAACTTTGATTGAGAATTATAATTTTAAGATTAAATTAGAAAATAATATAAATTGTAATTTTCTATTTATTATACAAGCAGGATTTTTTAAAAAAATTTATTCTTTTTTGAAGTTTACGTAAAATTTTTACTTTTTGCTGGAATGTTAGGAAAATGGGGGTAAAGTTTCGATGTTTTTACTAAGTATAAAACTAAGCGTTATATTTTTTAAAGAAAGTTTTTTTTTTAAGTTCTCCTACCTAAGAGAAATTAGTTTTTCGTCTCAGTCGGTTTTTTGACCTGTCGACTAAAATCTTTCTTCGCCGAATGTGTGTGTCGGAAGAACTCGAACAAAATTTAGAACACATTTTCAGACGGAAAAGCGTTCCAAGTTTCGCGCAATTTCAAGACGTTATAAAACTACATAACTCCATATATTGTATTGTGTCCTTAAAATTTAAAAAACATTTCATGATTAAGTAATTTCCCCCCATTTTCAATACGTTATGTGAATAACCAACCCATTTAAGATTATTTTATAGAAGAACGTAATATGGATCACACATCTTTCACATTTGGAAAGAATAAATTCCATTTAGACAAATTAAAATTACTATAAAATATGTTGCTCTCTATTCTGACTTCATCTTTCTATAAGCGTCAATATTCGAGCATTCTTCTGTCCCCAAAAGTGTTCCAGTTTAAGGTTCTATTTTAATATTATGCGAAAAGGGGCATAATGACATGAGAAACATTGGCGCCAGCTGTGGCGTAACGGAGAATATTAGGCCACCCCATGCAAAGTTAAATTTTGTGTTCCAAGCCGAATCTTACAAAGGTTTGCAAAACCATAACATCAGACTTTGGGCCCCCTGGAAAGGCTGCGGTAGCCTAGTGGTCAAGGTGCGGCAGCCACGGGCTCGTGGCCGGCGTGTTATGAGTTCGAGCCTAGTACCGCTGAAGACCTGCCATGTAGGGGACCGATGCACGTTTATTCTGTCGAGAGCCCAAGCGTCCTCGCGTTGGTGTGGTGTGGTAGTTAGGAGAGGGGTTGCGAGCTCATGTGTCGTCCTCGTCACTTGACCATGGTTAAACTACGAGGTCCGTCGCCAAAAGCCTTCGAGTAGCTGAATAGTGCGACGTTTATTTTCACTCACTCACTGCGCCCCCTGGAATCCCCCCCCCGGTACGATGCGTAGGTGTACGTTACGCCACCGGGCGCTAGATTTGATTTTGTCAAGAGTTGCATAGATTTAAAATGTTAGAGATGCATTGCTTATTATTTCAGCAGGGACCCAAAAACAGGCATCGAATTAAGAATGGAGAATTCGAACTCTACTCTCATTTTCTAACGATCTATGTTTCAATCTAAGAAGGTTCATCGAATGTATAGCTCAATCTGTTATGTTATGATATTAATTTGTAGAAATAAATTCTGTTCTCAAAGACAGTATTCGTTTTAAATGTACTGCTCTTTGGTGAACTTTTTATACACAAACCAGTGCTTCTCATAACTTTACTATCGACTTCTTTGGGTAAAAACTATATTTTAAAGTCCTATTTTCGTTAATTATGTGCGTATATTTGTTACTGGGTACTATTATGAACCCTTTTGTGAACTAGTCACGTACTACAATTTGAGATTTAAATGAACTTTGATCTCGATGACAGGCCGAACTTAAACTATCGTATTGTAATTTTCAATGAAATAATAATGAAAACTTCATGACTGTTTTTGGAATCTGAAATTCTATAGAAATTTGAATATTCTTTGCAGATATTTAATGCAATATTAATAATTTATATAGAATTTGATTTTAAAACTGCGTTCAAATATATAACCTGTTTTTAAATATGCATAAAAATGGTTTCAAATATTGGAGTTGCTTCGGTGCTTTTAAAAAAGAAATACACTGTCGCATTAGTATTAAAGAGTTTTCTGTATACCATTATTTTTAGTCTTGATTCCATTTTGGATATATAAATTTGTTGGCACGTCAATTCCCTCCACCCTTTTTTTTCTTCTCTTTTTACCCGCTCTTAAAATCCACTCCCCTCCCATCTTTGGTTTGAAGAATGTTTTTTAGTTACAAAATCATTTGAACTATTGTAAATAATACACTTTACAAACACTGCTTTTTAGTTACAATAACAAACTAGTCTTTTTTTGTAAACTTTCGTTGTTTGCTACACAGTTTCTCTTCCGTAACTAGCTTCCGTCCTCCTCAATCCAAAATTAAAGGCGGCAAATGCACCAATTGATCACCGATTGGTTATCTTCAAAAATCACTGGAAGATGAATGAGTTATTGCTCTGTATTTAAAACGATGTAGTCTCGAGAGTTCCCGAGAGGAGCTTCACCGTCTAAAAAACGCGCTAAGAGAGAGCTGGTCTCGGCTCACTGCTTCCAGATCGGGCCCGCCCTAGAGCGTTGACTCCATTCGCAAGAACCTTTTTTGTTGTTTTTTTGTTACCTGCGGTGGATGGCGAGTGCTGATCGCAACCGTAACTTCCTCCGAATCGGTATGCATATTCACGTGAGGGTTCTTGGTGTATATATGACGACAGGATATCCGCGAGAGGTCTGTCTGCCTGTGTTAGATTTCTGTTTTACTTGTACCACTTGTCTCACGTTCACTTTCCTTTGTTGTGCGAAGTAGCCTTTCAATTGGGTACTATGTAATTTCAGAAAAGTTTCTTTTGCTTCGTCGATACGCAGAATTTGGTTGTGTTCGTGAAGTAGTTTGTTGCGTTAAATAGATGAAACGTTGATGGCCGATTAATGTCTTTGTGTTTTGTGTGTAGCAGACATTGGCAAGTCTGAAATACTAGGGTTGGTTAACAGGGCACCATAGAAGCCATGAATGGGTCCACAAAAGAGCATTCTATTCCAAAAGTCCATAAAATGAACGAAGTTTATTATAGGATATTGCCGACTGGGTGTCGTGGTTAGTTTGTCGCTGGCCTTCTGCACCTTAGGTTGCGGGTTCGACCCCGGCCCAAGTCGGTGGTTTTCATGATGCAGAAAATCGACAGCGGCCATGTCGTATGACTATGCGGCATGTAAAAGATCCCTAGAATATCTGTTTTGATTGGGTGCTCTCTACTTGTATTTGTTTAGTATCATTAATCTGTGAGGCCATGGTAGCCTAGTGGTCAATTTCATGGACTCGTGTCTGGTATGCCATAAGTTCGAGCCTAGTGCCACTGAAAACCCGACATGTAGAGGGTCTGATGCGCGTTAAATCTGCTATAGCTCAACGACAATTCGTTGTTTGGTGTGGAAATTTGAAGAATAGGATGGCAGCTTAGGTGTTGTCCACGTCACTTGTTCGTGGTTTAAAATTACGAGGTCCGTTTACAATAGGCCTCCAATTGCTCTATAGTGCGATTCTCGAAGTCATTATTTAAGCACTAAAAGCGAGAGAATATTGACATCGCACTGTTCAGCTACGTGAGGGGTTTTGGCAACGGATTTCTTAATTTTCAACCATGGTCAAGTGATGAGAACGACACCTGTGAGCTGGCACCTTACTACTACACCAACGGTAGGACGTTTGAGCTCTCGACAGATTTAACGTGCATCGCTCCCCTACACGGCGGGTCTTCAGTGGTACTGGGCTCGAACTCATCACATGCTAACTACGAGTCCGACACCTGGACGACTTGGCTACCGCGGGCACTAAGCACTTTAAGAATTATCCACAAAAAAAGTTAGTCAGACGCTTCATTGTCTAGTGAGTAACCGGTATCGGTTGTGATGAATTATATTGTTTATGCTGTTGAACGTAATTGTTATAATTAACTATTCCTTAAGTACATACAAGCAGCAGCAACAACAGCAGTAGTAGTAGATCTCTAGTGTGAGCAGTGGTGCAGCCGAACTTTACTTTCTCCGTAAAATTAAAAGTTACAAATATAAATTTTAATTGTATTTAATGTTTTTTATCTTTTTTTTTTCAATATTTAACCTCTGATGCTAAAAATAGATAATTGTGCAAACTGTCAATATATTAAATATGCGTACGTGGGGTGTACATTCTTAAATTTAGGCCCCAGGAATCTAAAAGCATAAAAAGGTTTAAGAACTTTTGCTCAATGGGAATTTTCAGGGAAATAGATAAAATCTTACTGAAAAAGTTTTAAAGAGTGTTTGTGTGCTTTGTGTTAGAGAGCTCGAAGCAAACTCGAAATTCAAAATTTTATATAGTAGTTTAATTACGATGCAAAACATGAACTCCATTTGATTCTAGTGCCTTTGAAAATTTAGCAACATTATAATGTTGATTATTCGACGGACTTCGAGAGAGATACTATTCTTTTTAATATTCTACCCCCTTCCCCCACATTATTCTGCGTATTTATTGTAACCAGGATTCTCTCTCTCTCAAATCTCAGCTCGAAATCTCAAATCTAAACCATTAGACAGACTAACATTATTCATTTGAACTCAGTGTTTTTTTCAGAAACATATACCCCATGAATTGTTTATTTTATTAATGAAAAACTTATATTGTAAAATATGATCACTAATTATCTCAATTTTGTTTTGTTTTCAATTCCTTTTCAACCCCTGTTAAGAGTACAGTACCGTTTATTTATTTATTTTCAGTTTTTTCGTTTTATGTCTCAATGCAAAATAGAAAAACAAACGAAATTTTTTGATTTAAGTAGGATTTTGGAACTGGTATCACGTATTAGGAAAGTGTGTTTAATTTTTAGAAGTATATCATTTTTTGTTACTGTATTTTGAAATTAAATTTATGTGCCATTTTCAGTATTCTTTTCCTTCTCGTTTTGCAGTACATTTTTAACCAACTTTTTTCTTTTAATGCGAAATTTTTTTTGAAAATTTTACCCGAGTCAAATTAAATGCAATTTCATCCCTTTTACTATCTTTTCCGAAGTTGAATATGTCGATAATAATTCAGGTATCTTTAAAAGCCGAATTAAAATCTAATCATTTTAATAGGTCCAGATAATGACTTTCTTAATGGCTCCCGAATCTAATTTAGACATTTTTGAAGAAAAAAAAAACCTTTAAATTATCTTTCAAAATCAATTATTTACCCTGAACCCAACGCCATAATCCTGCTTAGAACCGGTAAATCTTTTCAAAAAAGATCCATCCATCCTTTTTAATGTATTCAGTTGTTACGTATCTCACCTCTATCCGCCCCTTGTCATGTTTTGTCATGCAATTACACCTATTGTTCCACCGCCAGGGCTTCGATTACTCCGAACAGGTTCCTATTAATGGATTAATTAGAGCTGAGGTTACAAACTGATTATTTTCTCGATTTCCTACGGAGCAGCCTAACACCGTTCATTCGAGATTGGTAATTTTGTTGCAATTATCTTGTCACTTTTTTTGCTGAGATTTTCGACTATTTTTTTCCTCGTCTATTTTGCTCGTGCTCATCCTCTTCGCCTTTCCCAGTGAATTACTAATTTTCTTTTAAATTATTATACCTTTCTGAGTATGTGTGCTTTCCTGGTTATACGTCATATGTCGCAATTTTGTTTAATCACGGTGTAGGGCATCCATATTGTTGGGTTTATTTTCTGCTGACTAAGCTTACAAAATGCCTTTGAACCTTTCTTTAATTGTGTTCAGAGCTATTTTACCTTGTATAGTAGTGATTCCCAAAGTGGTCTATATCAACTCCCGGGGGTCTATGACGACCTGCAATGGGTCCACGTCAGAGAAAAAAATTATTTGGGGGGGGGGGGGGTGTCCGTGAAGTGTAAAGGGGGTCTATGATAGTAGTTCTCTCTAAACCAAATTATGATTTTAATTTTAAAAGAATTATCAAGTGGAAACCAGATTATATCCATTCAATAGATTTATTTACTGATTTTAATGAGGTTAATTTGCAGTTACAAAGTGCAGCATGAATTTTATTAAAACAAGGACCGTGTCAGCAATTTGGTTATAAAAGGCATACCTGTTGTTTATCACGAACTATGGAATATCGTGAGAAAATTTTGAATTAGTTTTCCTAGTGACAAGGAGTTTTAGCGTAGTTGCCGATTTCCGAAACAAAAAAGGAGGGAGAAAGGATGGACACTACTAACCGAAGGAGATTGAGGGTTAAACCTGACAAGATTGATACCAAATGTTGAATAATTGTTATTGAAGCACCAGATTTATTCCTCCCATGGAAAGCATTTGTTTGTTTCTCAGTTATTTTATGCATTAGTTAAAATTTTAATTTAATTAACATGTTTTTCTTATGCTTTAAACACTATAGTTAGAAATATTTAAATCTTTTAAGGTAAGAGCTCTATATACCAGCTATCAAATAGACATTAAAGTTGGTAAATTTGCAAAAATACAATGTTAGGTAAGCAGCGGTCTACCCCAAACCGAAAAACATGGCGAGGGGGAGACAAAAAAAAAGTTTGGGAACCTCTGTTCTATAGAGTGAATGAGCGAAACGTCGCACTATAAAGCAAATCAAGGGCTATTGCCGACGGACCTTTTCATTTTAAATCTCGGCCAAGGGACAAGGATACCTGAGCGGGTGCTCCCTCTCCAAACTACCACACTACGCCACAACAAAACTGAGCTCTACAGATTTAACGTGCACGAGCCCTCTCTACAAGGCGGGTCTTTAGTGTCACCGGAATTCGAATCCTCGACACGCCAGCCACGTTGGTAACCATAACCACTAGGCTCCCCCTTGACCACTATCTTCTGAAAAGAAGAATGAATTGTATTTTTCAATATTAATCAGATTCAGAATTTCTACTTATTATATTCCTCATAGACCTATTATATTCCTCAGGAGCTGATATCACTTTTTAGTGTGGCACCCTATCGGCGATACCAATTGCCGCAAGTAATTTTGACACTCAGTTTCCTTCCCAGAGGGAAATACCTGAGCTTTGACGATGCGAAATTTGTGCTTTAGAATTTAATTTTGTCGAGAGGATCCAAGCCAAACGGACACTCACGGGATTTTTTTTACATGCCGCATAGTTATACGACATGGACGCTGTCGATTTTCTGCATCATGAAAATCCCTCGACTTGGGCCGGAGTCGAACCCGCAATCTTAGGTGCAGTAGGCCAGCGACAAACCTACTACGCAGTGGCGTAACATAAACCCCCGCATCGTGGGGGGGGAGCAGCGTTCTAGGTGGCCCAAAGCCTGACTGCCACCAAGTACCTACCCTTTGTAAAAATTCAACTTGGGGGCCCAAAACCTGACTTTGCAGGAGTAGGCCAAATGTTCTCCGTTACGTCACTGCAACTACGCCACCCACCCAGCCAGCACCATCAAAAACTAGTTTTAAGTTTTTGTATTTATCGATTTCTTCACATTTTTTAATGTCAATTGTTAAATACCCCCCTTCCCCAGTTAAGATTTCTTTAAAGCCAAAAATGACCATTCCTGAAATATTTAGGGAGAAATTGCACTTTAAATTAAAATATTGTAATATGTATGTGTCCCTCTGTCTATGGATGAATGAAAATTGCACTGCAGTATATAAAATATAAAATGTTCCTTATTTTATATTGAAATAAATATATTTTCCGACATGGACCCTACCGGTTTGGATCGTATTTTTTAAAAACTGAAAAAAGTGACGGCGGCCACCTAGTTTTCATGATCCTGGACTCAAGAATGGGATTCCTTGAATTTGAGCTCCAGTGCCTCTGAAGACCCATCGTGCAGAGGGGATGATGCATGTTAAATATATTCAAGTTGAAAGTCCTCCCGTTGCAGTGGTGTGGAAGTTTGAAGAGAAAGTTACCAGCTCAAGTGTCGCCTTCGTCATTTGATTGTGGCTCAAAAGTTTGAAATCTGTCGCCAATAGCTCTCCTGATGCTTTATAGCGTGACGTTTTCACTCACTCATCATTTTCTTATTTTATGGTAGTTAGGGTTATACGCAGCGTAACGTTCACCCCACATTGCGGGGAGGGGGTGCAGGAACTCTAGGGGTCCCAAAGTTTGACTGACGTTAAGTACGTATTTGTGCCTGGGGCCCATAACCTGAGTTTGCAGGGGGGACTTAATATTTTCTGTTACGCCATTGCTTACTCTCATTGTTTTTTAGCCAAAAGAAAGAGCTTCTTTCCTTGGCAAATTTAAAGAAAAGATGCACTAAAAGTTGAAATATTTGTAATTTATGTCTTTGTGTTCATCTGTAAACAAATCAATAACAATGCCTTTGCAGTATATAATTGGAAAAAAAATCCCTTATTTTATATAAAAATAAATATATTTTTCTTTGTTATATTTATATTATGACTTTTCATGAAAAAGAAATAGTTTGGAGGGATTTTCTCACACTTGGGCTATACTGTTTTTGAAAACTGTGAACTTTTGGTTACGTTTTAAAAGCGGGTGACTTACAAATTTCTATATGGGATAATTATAGGGTAATCTTTTGTTGTTTCTTATTTGGGCAATTTCTTCTCATACAATAGGCATTAAAGAATCTTAAGAAGAAACTCTACATATTTTTTTTTTTTATAATTTCACGTTTAAAATTATTCATTTCATTAATGTTACAATAGAAGAATCAAAGAAAAAAGAAATTCTGACTATATCATAGGTTCCCAACCTTTTTTAAACTGGCGCCCCTTTTTCTAGTGAATATTTTAATACCGCCCCCTCCCACTCTAGAGAAATTGTACATAATACATGGTGAAAACAAGAGTTAGATCTTTGAAAAAATATTCTATTACTAATACAATGTATTTTTTAATTTAATTTTTTTAAGCTCCAATTTTTAACTTTCGAATCTGTAATAGCTATTGCCACACATATATTTAAATGTGTAATATTATATATTGTTGGAATATAGATAGGATATATATTGTTGGAGTTGAAACGCTATGTATGTGAATTTCTTCATCATTTAAAAGAGTGGAATAAAAGTTTTAATTTACTTGTTATTAAAACAGGCAGGGTTTTGATGATACGAAGTAATTCATAATAAACTATTGCTTTCAAAATAAATATAAACTGACAGTTTCAGCTTTTAAAGAATCACACGTTCATTCCTGTTTAATATATTTAATTATGTTTCTTGGATAATATACGCAATGAAATGCAGTGGACGAAACATTTTTCCTACTGCTCACAAAGACAACACGTGCACTGCAGAAATTAAAATAGTCGCTCATCCGGTATAGTGGTTAGCGACGCTGACTGCTGTGCCGTAGGGCCTGGGTTCGAATCCCTGAGAAGACATGGATGTTTGTAAATGTATAGTGCCTTCGCGGCATGGGGGTACTCTAAATAGCCGTTGAGCCGCAAATCCTCTCGTGTGGTTGGTGGAAGGGGAAGAGAGGTGGAAAGCCCTGACCACTCCCAGGGTGTTCTCCCTCAAAATTGGGGTGGAACCGAGCCAAATCGTACTGTCACCTGCATGGTGCTCAAAGCTACGGCTAACGACAGGCGTGCAATATAGCCCGATGCCGTGATGAATTTCGTGGGCCTCGATCAGACTACGTCAGACAGGTGGCATTAGCAACAACAACAACAGAAATGCACTATATCATTCAATTTAATGTACGTCTGAATGTATGTAATCTTTAATTTTTCTATACACTTCCCGAACTACCGAAATATGTGAATTTTCGTACATGTGATATAGAAATGATTTAAATACATACAATTAACATAAGGTAAACAGTATTAAAGTTTACTTTTGTTAGTACATAACCAGCGTGTTTTTTTTGTCTTTTTTGGTTAATCTTCCCAAGTCCCGTGCCTTCTCAACGCCCCCTAATTTTCTCTGGGTCTTTTACCGCCCCCCTAAAAGCCTCAAACGCCCACAAGGTGGCGTTGTCACCCTCGTTGAGAATCTATGCTGTCGAACCATTGCCTCGCATGGAACCTTTTGCTATACCCTCTAATATTTTTATATACGGATCTGACCTTAAAATTTTTTTTATTTCGCGATAATCATTTGTATTTTATAGGAAAAAATGCTAAATTTTTATTTTAATCAACAAATTAAATTTTTCATTTGTACTAGTTAAATTGTTTTGGGGGGGGGGAGACTTCAGCACTTCAGACTTTCAGCGAACGCTAGTCAAAACATTGTTTCAAACTACATTTTGGATACATAGATTCATTCTAAAACGTATCTATTTTTAAGAAAAATGACTCATTTTCTTTTGCATGCTTATCGACAAGTGTGCAAAAATCAGCTCGCTATCGGCGCAGGTATGCGAAAAGCGTTCCGCCTCATGGGTGATATATCTTGCCCCTCTTCTGTTTTGTCCGGTCGTCGCAAACACATGCATCACTCGAGAATCTCTTTTATATTCCTGGTCCTCTCGTTCCTTGACCCGATATCACGTACTCGCGCCATTTTCTGCGGCCGCGAACCGTGACGTAAAGTAAATGACCTCCCCCTCCTTCTTTTTCGGCCCACCCTTCCACCGAAAATTTGCCCTGTTCTTTCGGTCTGCGAGATCTGATGCTCGCTTCCTCGAGGTTGACGGTTGGAAACCATTATCTGCGTCCAATCTCATACCATGTCTCATTCTCTCGTTGGAGAAGTACTTTATTTTATATTGAAAAATCAAATATTTAAGCGAGAATATTATTAAATTCTAATAATAAATTATTTGAATTAGAACACTTGACTTCTTAACTAGAATTTTCTAGAGCTTTGATTCCCAAACTGACTATGCACACACAGACCCCTTTTTATACAAAAATTTAATCACAAATCCTCAAGTGAAATGGTGGTGTGGCTACAGCGGACGTGGTTGGAGCGGACACTTTGAAACTCATCGTGGCTAAAGTGGACACTTCCCCCCATCTTAGAAAAGATTCTATTATTGAATTACAATACATTTTTGCCAATCAAATTTACTTGTTAAGCTATTATATTGCGAATACATTTTAAACATAAAAGCATATGTAAAATTGGATGAAAGAATTGAAAACATCCTAAAAGAATTGGGGAAAAAAAAAAAAAAAAAACAATTTACAAAAATGTCTAAAATCTTTTTTAAGTTTTGTATCTAGGATGGACTAAATCCAATGATAAATATTTATGCCTTTTTAATAAAGGTTAGTTAGTATTTATTTATTTGTATGTTGTATTTTACTTCTAGTATTTATTTTTACTTACATTAATGAAACTAATTAATTTTATGGCAATTGCACCTGTTCTAATATTTATTTGACTCTAAAATACGGTTTTCCACAAAATTCCTGAAATTTTTTATATTTTCATTACATTTTCCTATGTTCAAAATGTATTCGCTCTAATATCTTAACAATTTAATACAAATAATTAAATTTGATTGGCAAAAATGTATTTATATCCTTGTAATTTGGTAATCGAATCTGTTTCAAGATTGGGGGGGATGTGTCCGCTCAGACCACGAAATGTTATGTGTCCGCTCAAACCATCTAGGATACCTAGGATCTGCGTTCTAGAATTTTCTTAGGGAATGGATTGACTATACTCATCTGTATGATATGTATACTTAGTGTAAAATTAGTTGTATATGAGGATTTTGCATCGAAAATGATTCGATAGTTTATTCAGTATTATAATATAATGGAATTATAACACAATTTTTTTTTTTACAAATTCTTCAATGGTGCATTTGCTACTTCAAGATTAAAACCCCGGTTTTGTAGACTTGTTAATGGATGCCTAAACCGTCCGAGCATCTAAATAACTGCACAACGGAATACAACTAACCTTAAAGCACTTTATTATTTAAATGTTAAGTACTAAAATTTCCAAAGTATAATGAATTTTTGTATTTGTATGTAGAGAATACTGGTTGATAATTTTGTGGAATATTTATGTCTCGTGCGATGTTAAAGAATAGGATCCAAATTTGGAGTATATCTATATATATAAATGTTATGTTGGTTTGTGTACGCTTCCATAACTCAAAAAGTTCTGCATGGATTTATCTGAAATTTTGACACAACGTTGCATTTGACTCCGGTTAGGTTCTTATGTACTTTTTATTTTGAAATGCACTCTAAATTTTTTTAAATTTAATTTTTAAGCGATTTTTTGGTGTTATGACGTCATACGTCACGATTCGCTCTGAATGCGAAAATTTAAGCTTTACACACATTGCTTTCCGAATTATTACATATTTTTATAATAGTTATGTTTATTGATTGTCATATTTATCTATTTTTTTGTTCTTTGATACGTAATTGGAATTAAATTTCGAATAAATCATTTTTTTTTTTAAATTATTCTTTCAACAACTCAAATTTTGTTTTGTAGTATTCCGATAGAACGTGTGATAAACAATTTTTTTAATTTCATTTGATGTTATTATTGAAATACAGGTTAGGTTTTCTGATATATATTATTTTTTAACAGAATACAGATTTCGGTTTGTTTGGTACTTACTTATTAATTGACGGGGTTTTAAATAAGCACATTTTTTTTTTCTATTTTAAACAATGTTTTAAATTTCATTTGATGTTATTATTGAAATACAAGTTAGGTTTCCTGATATATAATTTCAGTCATCAAAATATCAAATCATACTTTTATTTTCAATGACTTAAAATTTAAATTTGTTATAACTTACTTAGTAACTTTTTTCCATTAGCAATTTGTTAACAGAATACTCGAAGTTATTACGGTTTGCTTGGTACTTATTATTGTAACAATCACCAACGTTCAAAATAACTCTCCAAGTTGGCAACCCTGATCTCCCATGTATTGTATGAGTTGATTGGCAATCATGTGCTTCATTTCATATAATGTCGCCAATAGGTTCCGTTTCCTTTTATCAGAGACATAGCTACCGCGCGCTGTATCAACCATACCAATGATACAAGGCCCCCAAGTTACAGTGGCCCCAATCCGTGTTACTACAGTCTCACTAACACGGTGCTCATATCTGAAAAATGCCCCCACCCCCAAAGGAATTTTGATGCAGGGCTTACTAAGAGCTGTTATGCAGTTTCGTATGTTTTTATTTTAACCTTTTTAAGTGTAGTCAATCGGCTTCGGTACACAAAATTGCCTTGCAAAAAATGTGTTCAAATAACTCGCAATTTGGAAACGCCAATTTCGCATGTGATGTACGCGCTAAATTGGCAATCATGTGCTTCGTTTCATATAATGTCGCCAATAGGTTGCGATAATATGTAAGTAGCTTATTTTTTCCACAAATTATGCTTTCGCATTGATAAAGATAGTTTATAGTTCCTTTTATGTCAGTTAACGTTAGTGTTGTATTTAATTTTTCAATTTATTTTTATGCTCGGGATATGTATTTTAGATATTTTTTTATATAAAATACTAAATTTAATTTGGTACTTACGTATTATAGCACAATTGCCAGCGTTCAAGATAACTCGCCACTTTGGCAATCCCAATTTTGTATGTGCTGAATTGGCAATCATGTGCTTCATTTCCTATAATGTCACCAATAGGTTGCAATAATACATAAGTACCTTTAAACAAACTGGCCGCAACACACCAATTTGGCGTGATTTCAAAATCATGCCAAAAACAAATAGAGTACCAATATGAAATTAATATTGTGGATATATTATGTTAGCCTTTTTTATCTTTCTCTCCAGTAATCCTTAATCAATTCACAATTGGCTGGATGGACCAGCTCTTTTTCCCCCCATCTAACCAGACTTAGCCACAGCTAGTTTCAGATATAAAAATGTTACACACACACCACCACCACACACAACTCTTAATATTTAGTTCTGGCATCGCTATCCTGTATTGAGCAATATATTTTATAATACTTTTTTATTGAGTTGATCCATTTTTTCTGTCCAAAGTGTGCTTCACAATTTTTCTCCTATACCTCAACGATAAATGAGCTATCCCTTTACCTTTCATGTTAAAATGAAAAATTACTAATTTACATGATATTTTAAAATTTTCAAAACGTAGTATTATAAACAAATATATGAATAATAATTTTCCAAATTTTCACGAAAATGAGGCCTTTTTTTTTTTGGTCTGAAAATAGGTTCCGTGTTCAGTTCCGTTTCTTCTTAAGTCCTTCTGAGTTCTAACCTCTAGTATTGATTTATGGAGTGACTTAGATAGCTTATAACTATTTGTCCTTTAACTTAATTTTGCCCTTACTGCAAAATTAAAATTTGGTGCCCTGAATATTAAAAATTACTTTGTATTATTAAATGGAGAGAATACTTGATCTTTTTAATGTATTCTGAAGAAATTATATGTCCCCTTTTTACTATTATTATTTTGAACGTGATAAAATGTTTGCTTAGAAGAATAACTTACTAAAAAATGTTGCAAAGAACCTGACGTGCGAGTGGGTCAAGGAAACTTTTACAATCAAAAGTTGGAATGCCAACGTCAAGATGAGGAAATATGCAGATTAAATAATAATAAATAAAATGCGATCTAAAGTTGATTACACCCTTTACAGATCTTTATCCGTGAATTTATTCATTAGTCGTTCAATATGTTTCTCTCTTTGAAGCCGATATCCTTAGTTTCAATGGAAACATGTTGATCTTTCACAATTTTAAATTCACCTAATGATTGTTATTAAAACTCCTTTACACTGCTTCGATACAATGATTAACTGTTGGTTCTGCTCAGGAATTTCTTATAGAATTAAATGTATGTTATTTTAATTACGACTTACGAAATGAATAGATACTGCTAGCGTTCTAACTAGCCTTGTGCTAAACCGTTGTTAAAAACCAGAGTAGAAAAAAGTTTTTACTGGTGTCGAACACAAATGATCATTTCTATACCCATTACATTAGTCTCCAAAACTCGGCATTCGATAACCGGCAGTCCGGATAGCTCGGCCACACACCTGTATATAGGTCGAATCAGTAGCGCACACAAAAAAAAATTTTCTAGGGGGGAGTTCATGGTCGAAAGTCCCCTAACTCGTATCATACCTCAAGACAAGACCAATTGAATCTTCCGATTTTGTCAACAAAAAACAGTAAAAAATAAATTATAATTAAGAATTCGCATTAATCAATAAAATAACTTGTTAATTACAAGTACAAATTTTACGTTATATATACATAGGATTATTACCAATCGAAAAAAACTCAAGGGCTTTGGGGGGTGTCCGGACCCCCAGAACACCCCCCTTGTGTGCGCCACTGGATAAACATCGAATAAACCCTATATGCAGACCCGTTCCAGTACGATGATGCAGAAATTGTTACTGCGGTCACAGTTAATGAAAAAATGCCGGAAAATGAAGACGTCAACGTTGAGGACTTTGTACAAACTTCTAAAATGTCACGAAAGGACAAAAGGCTGTCGAAGCCACCTTTCATTATTTTGAACAACTAGGGATTGGTAATGGACTTACTGTTCCTTCGTTGTCTTCGTTATGAAGCAGCAAAACGTAGAGTGCAGAACGGAAGACAACGCGACATAACGCATTTTTTTTTAAATGTGACCAATTTTTCCTAAGTCGGTTGCATTAATTTGTATTATAGGCAACTGTATGCCTTCATAAAGTATTTTTCTGAGGTGTGCCTGTTCAGGCTAATTACTGCATGCTATCTATTCATTAAGTTTCAATTTCATGGAGTAAATGCCCTATGCCTTCGTAATATACGTACTTTTCCCTTGTTTAAGGTATTTAGGCATTTTATTTTCAGTTGTATTCTCAAGTAAGCAATACATACAGGGTCCGGCATATTAACCTCCCCTGTTTCAAAAGGCAGTAGGCAAACAAACAGGGTACAGAGAAAACTCTTATCTGTGAACAAATACGATGCCATTTTACATTAATTGGGTTTAAATATTTTGTCTGATAAATAATAACACATTGACGAAGTCTTTCCTGAAAATTGCCCAAAGTTCTTCGTGTCATTTCCGGCGGAATGGCAGCTACTACTTTTGTGGTTGCCTCCTTTAGTGCTTGCAGGGTTGTAGGACGATGTCTGTACACTTGCGCCTTTAAGTGTCCCCAAAGGAAAAAAATCACATGTTGATAAATCAGGTGACTTCCCTTGGAGGCTAGGCGATATCTCCTCGCAAAGAGAGAAGACGTCCAGGAAACAACTATCAGAATGCCCAGCAAACGTTGCGAAGTCTGAGCTATGGCTGTCTTGTCGGAACCAGATTTTTGCTTCATGGTCCCCAAGAAATTGGTTTAACTTCGGTCTTGATCATGTGACAGTAGCGATCTGAAGGTAACCGTTACCGTTAGTTAATCTTGGAAAAAATAGCGACCTCGCACACAAATTCACCGACCGCGCACTGTGACACGAGGACTGTAAAGGGGTCGTTGGTGAAGCAGATGAAGGTTTTTTGCTGCCCCCAGTAGCGAAAGTTTTGTTTATTCACAGTACTTGACACACAAGTGGAAGTGGGCCTCAGACGAAATCAAAACAGATCCAATGTTCTGAAGAACTTTCGGGAAAGACTTCGTCAATGTGTCACCATTCGAGTACGCCATTAATTGGACAAAATTTTTAAAAACAATTAACGCAAAATGGAATCGTATTTGTTGTTCACAAATAAGACTTTTCTCTGTATCTTGTTTTTTTTTTTTTTTTTTTTTTTTTGTAACTGCCTTTTGAAACAAAGGAGATTAATATACCCAACCCTGCGTACAAGTGCAGTACAATATTTTCTGAGGAAACACTCGTAATTGGTTTTTTAAATCCTATTCTTGATAACCCTTAATTTCTACAAACTCGGCCACCCTTCGATCCACATTTGGCCGTGTTTTCGGGACTCTACTGTATGAATAATTTAATAATATGTTATTTTAATTACGGTTTACGAAATGAAAAGCGTAATAACTAGCCTTGTGCTTAACCGAAGTCGAAAACCAGACTAGCAAAAAGTTTAAGCGGTGTCGGAACACAAAACAACAGGATGGTCCTTTCAATCTCCAGTAGTAAGTTAACTGTCAATGTCATTTTGTGTCTGACGTCACCATCCTACTCGATCAACTTGATTGCGCGTCAGCGATTAAACATCAGAAAGAAAGAAGAAAAAAAGTGGATCAGGGCCGTTTGAGAAAAACGAGAGAAGAATGATTGTGAGACCTGTGTGTGTGGGATTAGTGGTGGAAATTGTTCCGTATTGTTGCAAAAATCTGTTCGATGCACTTCCAAGCATGTCCCCGGCCAATAAGATTTAGATCACTGCGTATCTCTAATTAAGCTTGTTTTAACGTTTTGTTTTCATCCCATCACGTGTTTTGTTGATTTCTTCTTCCTGTGCGGAGTCTTTATCACTGTTGCGTGTGCCAGAGCCGTTCATTCACTCCAGACGTGTGTGAGGGAGTGGAAGGGGATGCACCAATCGAACTGATATGCATAAGTGAGACATGTTACGCGGTGGGAGCTGTGCGATACGTGTATTCATGTCGTTTTGTGGTGTCGAGAATGTTCAGGATTGATAATGGAGGAAATCGGAAGTGTACGTGGTATCTGTCTAAAAAGGAAAAACTATCAATCGTTCTGAAAAATTAAAAAAAATAATTACAATTGAGGAAGGAAAAAATATTTTAGATACACTCTAAAACAGTGGTTATTAAAATGCGGTCCGCAGATCCCTGGAGTTCCGCATCGCCTCTCTAGGGCGTCCGCGGAGTCTCTCATGTAATATTGAGACTTCTTTCTTTTACAGCCGGGTGGGCATTACGTCGATCGCAATCGACTGGTGGACCGCCAAGAAATTTTGGGGTGACCGCCTAAAAATTTTACCAGTTATTATATACTAAAAATTCAAGATTAGGGCTGACAGTACGCAGACTAAGCCTTCTACTGACTATAACTACAAAAACTAAATTTAGATAAAAATATTTTATTTTTTAATTTATTTTGAATTGTTTCATAATAAATGTATCATTTAATAAATTTGGAGCTATTGTTGAGTCTGTATCCTGCGTTTTGCTTTAAAACGGGGTTTTAAAAGTGTTTTTTTTTAGTTCTGTAGGTAAATACATATTCCCCGTACTTGAGTAGTAGCGCACACAAGAATTTTTAAAGGGAAGGGGTCGGGGTTTGAAGGTTTACCATTCTCATATACTCCAATACGCAGCAAAACATAATTTTTTTTTTAAAATTTGTCGATTGTCGGGAACAAAAAACAGCAAAATATAAATTACTGAATAAAAAATTAGCATTAATAAATAAAAATTACTAATATCAAATACTTAATTACATTTTACGTACTTTATAAATGAAACTATAACGAATCAGGGGAAAATGAAGGGTTAGGAGGGAGGGTCCGGACCTGTGGACCTCTCCTCCATCCTTGTGTGCATCACTGACACTGTTGGACCGCAACTCCTTGAAAAAATTAGGAGCCCGTACCAGGAAAAAGTCTGCCCACCCCTGTTTTACAGACTCAGAAAAGCATAGTGGGGAAATCGAAAGATGTGCCATACTAGACTAGATAATTGAATAGTTCTCAATGAAAAAACTCTACTAGTACTTGTATTTTGATCAAGAATATTAGTCGGGGAGGGATGTTCAAAATCTTGGGGGGTCTGCGATGTCACACTAATACGTAAAAGGGGGTCGCGGGGCAATCGAAAGTTAAAGAACCGCTGCTCTAAAATGTTAATACGAAAGATCAATCTTCTAGATGATTTATTGAAAAAAAAATTGACGTATTTTATTGGATTCCACGAGATCACACTGTCGCCAAATAGGCATGGTCAGCGATTCGTGAGTTCGTTCTGGTGCGACTGAAGACCCACTGTGTGGAGGGGCTGACACACTTTAAATTTATAGTGGCTAACGTGCTGTGGTGTGGAAGCAAGCTCAAGTGTCATCCTTGTCACATAGTGGTCCCTCGATAATAATCCTCGCGTTGCTTTTCAGTACTACGTTAATAAAGTGGCCGCGGTAGCCTAGTGGTCAAAGTAAGGGACTCGTGGCCGCGCTGAAGACCCGCCTCTTGTAGGGAAGCGATGCACGCTGAATTTTGTCGAGAGCTCAAACTTCCTCCCGTTGGTGTGGTGTGATAGTTAGGAGAAGGGGTGCCAGCTCGGATGTCGTCCTCGTCACCAGGGACGTCTTAAGGCATGGGCCAACTGGGCCTAGGCTCAGGGCCTCACCCTCAGTTGGAGCCTCGTTTCGTTCCAGATAAATTTAATGTGGCCAAATATTATTCCCGTACATATCCCCATAAAAAACAGGGAATTTCAAACTGGCAAAAGTGGTAAGAATGTATTATTATGCAATGACCATTGTCCATGTCTAGGCCTAATACCAAAAACAATTAGTCGTAATGCAGTCATTGATAGACATGGTTTATGCCTAGGGTTTTGAGAGTGTGAGTCATGCACATGTATTTTTTTTCTCAAATTACCGTTAGAACGAGTAATTGACAATGCTTGCTATATATACTGTCTACTTTTAATGACCTCAGATAGGACCTACTTTTCCATAGGGGCCCAGGGCCTCACGAAATCTTAAGACGTCCCTGCTCGTCACTTGACCATGGTTCAAAATTACGTGGTCGGTCGCCAAAAGCCGTCGAGTAGCTAAATTATGCGATTTTAATATAACTATCACTCACTCGCTTTGTTAAAAAGAATTTAATCATTAATGCACTCCATTTTGAGCAGCGGCCGCGATAGCTAGATGGTCGCGAAATCGTGGTCGGCGTTTTTATCGAGTCGTGGATTTGAGCCTTGGTTCTACTAAAGGTTTGCTTTGTAGAGGGCCTGTGCACGTTAGAGGTATACAGTTCTCTTGTTGGTATGGTGTGGAAGTTTGGAGTGGGACGTGACAGCTCAGATGGCGTTCTTGTCTCTTAACCCTTTCTAATAATCTTGATGTTACCTTTAAATAAAGTAACGGCGTAAACTTCTGCCGTAATTTAAAAAAATAAAGGCATTCTTAAAACTCCCTCTACCTCCCATTTTAAATTCATTTAATGTTAATCTCATGCTGAAATTTCTTCAAATGTAGAATAAAGCATCGCTTTCTCAGTCAGAGAAAATTATTTCCTTTTTGCTTTTATCCGTAGCGCTTTATTGCATTCAAAACATTGCTAGTCTAGATTTAAGGAAGAAAGTAGTATCTCCGTAGGATTATATATATAACGTTGTATTCACGAATTCAGCATGGCTAGCAAAATGGGAAACTTAAAATCAACTAAGCGGAAAACATGATATTTAAATTTATTTATTCGTCAATAGTATGATTCTTAAGTTGCCTAAATATTGCGATAGTAAAGCAGTAAAGAAAATTGCGTACGTAACCATCTGTTTGATAACTTCACTTATCTTATGCTTTCTTTCAACACGAAAATAAAAATATCACATTTCAGGAGGGATTTAAAGTGAATATGCAACAAAACTGAATATTAGTTCCAAACGTTTTCCCTCTGCATTGTGAGGCCGGTGGCAAAGCAAACAGGCGGCGACAAACAAGATAGGTGTACTTTACAACCCGAGATGAATGTATTTGGCGTCCCAGTTAGCGCGCACTCATACCTTGCGTTCTTGTAGATACAAGACTGGATTGTCTCAGCTGTCAGCTCAAACGTCACAATCTACACCCGCTGCGGCGAGTCTTTTATTTTTGTTGCACACTCCTCTTGTCTCTCTCAGTTGCTAAATAGCCGATCGCTATCAACGACTATTTTTGAAAGATTGTTGCCGTCTTTAACAGTCGCTTCTTTGTCAGCTTGGAGGTGTGCTCGTGCGCATTTAACCATGACCCATATCGTTTGCTGTGTCGAATAGTTTGAAAAGTAATCTCTACCCCTCCCCTTTCTTTATTTTACTCCCCCCCCCCGAGTAGTAAATAAAGTTTGCCATCTGTTTTTGTTTTTCCGTTAGGGATGGTGACGTACCATTGACTGTTGCAAAGGTGGTGTCGATTCCGCAACGTGTGTGAGGAAGCTCTGATGGTTATACACTAGTTAACGGAATAATTTCTTCATCCCCACTCCCTTCAGAAGTGGACATTACCAGTGGCGCACACAAGGGGGGGATCCCCCCAAAGCCCTTAAGTTTTTTTCGATTGATGACAATCCTATTTTTTATAACATTAAATTTAATTAAGAACTTGAAATTAACAATTTATTTTATTAATTAATGCTCATTATTAATTCAATAATTTATTTTTTACTGTTTTTTAACAAAATCAAAGGAATCAATTGGTGTTGTCTTCAGGTATGGTACGAGTTAAGGGACTTTCGACCATGGACTCCCCTCCCCCCTTGAAAAGTTTTTGTTTGCGCTACTGGACATTACTATTTATTAAGTAGTATATACGTTCAAGGAAACACACATTTCTTATTAATTTAACTTTACTACACCTGTAAAGAAATAATTTTTATTACACAAAATAGTAATATTTTATCATCTCGCTTATTTTAACTTACACTGGGCAATAGAAAATTTGTTACAACCAACTAAAAAAGCAAGATAAAGAGATTTGAGCTCAACAGGGCTAAGTACTCCGAACAGTTTTCTCAACGATCCTTACAGTTTAACGATATTAATGAAAATAGCAGTGTCGATTTAAGCTCATTTCGGACCCTGGGCACAGAAGATCTACAGGTCCCCCTTGGCACTGGAGGATAGAAATTTATAACCAGAAAATCTGGTTAAGTCCAGCTTATCCGGGCCCTTCTGGACCCACTCGGTGCCCAATGGATAAACCGGCACTGGAAAATAGCAGAATTAAACTCACGAGGCTAATTTATTTGGGTCTTGATATTTTCTGGGAAACGAATTTACTTGTTTTTTTGTGTTGATTTTAAATTAGAGTGGAATATACTGAGCAAGAGATACCTATTCACATATAATTTGGTTTTATTACTAAATTTATTTTTGGGCTTCAAATTTGGGCATTTTTTTTTGTCATAGGCACGAGCTCATGGCCGGCGTGTCATGAGTTCAAGTTTTACTGCCTCTGAAGACCCACCTGTAGAGTGACTTGATGAACGTTATACCTGCCGTGGCTCTGACCCTTCTGTTCGCGTGGTGTGGTAGTTTGGAGAAGGGGTGCCAGCTCAGGTGTCGTTTTTGTCTGATGATCGGATTTCAAAATTATATATGGTTATTTGATTAGAAAACTAGAAGCTCTTAGAAAGGTCTTTCCAGCATAAAGACGATGCAGGGTAGCTGCATTGAAGTTAAACATTCGGCAACGGCTGCGCATTTCATTAACTTCATGCAAAATTATAATTGCGAATTTAAATTGGGGTGTTTTATATTTGAGATTTTTCAAAATATTTGCTGTTACAGATTTAGATATTTAAATGTTATGTGTTTGTTTCTTGTTAGAATGAAATCTACTGTAACTACAAGAAAGTTCCGGAATAAATTGTTCTCTACACAAACATATACGTGAACGCACTTAACTGGCCTATTAATTGCGTAGACAGTTTTTGCATTTTAAAGACGGCCAATATTAACATAACTTCATTCGCAAAATAGATTTGTCTTGATTGCTTAAACCTGTACTCATTCGTATTTTTTTGTTCGCATTGATATAGGAAAAAATGGCTGCAAATAAATTCTATGTAATGAACAAGTTTTTTTTGATGTTTACATGTAATATTTACTTCTTTTTTTTTAAAAATAAATTTTGAAAATTAAATTGTTTTGTTGTTGACATATTCTCCAATTTCCACTCGTTGGAAAGGAAAGTTGCAGACTGTGTCAGTTCGCATAAACCATTTATTTCTGTCATGAATCAGTAGTTGTATTAGTTAAGTTATGTATCTAACTATAACCCATATCTTGTCACATGCAATTAACTTATCCTAGTGTATTGTAGTTAATGCAGTTAGGAGAAAGGAATAATAATAAAAAAAAGAAATGGGGTACTTAAGAGAAAAGTTTATTAGTCCTATTTAGTACCCTTTGTTCGATTCGACAGACTTTACTCGATAAAGTTTTGGAATAAGGCATGTCACTTTTACTTTAGATCTCTCCTTTGATTTTTGGGGGAAAGGGTTCAAAGTCATCTTGATGAAGTATTTTGGGGGATTGATTATTAAAATATAATTTTTTTAAATAAATGTTAACTGAGTTTTTTGGAATTATAGTATTAAGATTTACTCATTTGTGCTGCATTGCATATAAATATTTTTCGAAACTGAGTTAAAACTTAATCCAATTAAAAAAAATGTTATAGCGAATTTTAAAGTGAGATTGGGGAAAAAATTTTTTTTTTTAATGTTAAATTATTTGAATGTATATGTATAAATATATTTTATTTTTCTGCATGTTATGTAATAAAAATAAAATTTTTATTAATCTTCATTTTTCTTTTGCGCTAATCTGTGCCTACCGAAAGAAAGAGGAGTGGGGGCTATGTTACCACTTTCTAAAACACTGCTTTAAAAAACAACTTCGATGTTTATTGAGCATGTGTGATAGATATTAATGTGTGTTAAACTGAATGAATCTCCTAACAATTATATGGCACTAATTATACTTAAAAAAGCTGCGGATGTTCAGAAGTTTTGGGATAACATTCTCTATCTCCGTTTTGGATTCATAATTTTCATGTTGTATCAATTTTTCTTAATCTGTATATTCCTTATTTCAAATTGAATCATACTTAAACTCACCTTTTTTACCTAAAAAAATTGCATAAAAATTGTTTTATTTAGCAGAAGGTATACTAATTCTTTCTTAATCTAGTCTCTTTTCAATGTTCAGAGTCTCGTCATCCATGGAATAATATATTCCTTTTCGAACTCCTGGTAATGAAGTACGAGACCGCAAAGGTACCACCTCCAATTCAAACCTCTATTCATGACCTCGGTTTTAAATGTCAATCTCCGTTGCCTCTAACTTATTGCATAGCTTTAGGGCAATGCAAACCTAACCCAAGAAACCATTAGGAAAAGCTTCTCTCTTTTTTTTTTTTATGCTTACGTAAGAAGCATACATCGCGGTGCAGATTAGTGGAATAAATTCTAATTGAGATCTTTTTATTAATTTTTGGAAATCACCAAACTGTTTCTTGTTGATATGAAAACAAGATATCAATCATTGGCATGGCCAAGTAATTTTAGCGCGTTTTTCACATGTTGTATTTTACAATAATGCAACTAATGAACTTTTTACTAACAGAAAGTAGTACTGTACCACTCTTCTAAATGTACTACTATTGAGCTGAAAAGAAATAATGACACAAATCTGTATCAGCACTATAAAAAACAAAAAACAAAAAAAAAAAAAAATTTTTTTTTTTACAGAAGCTACAAAAGCTCGGACAAGGTGACTTAACTCCTTGTCTAGGCATAAAACTCGCACCTGTTTTTAGAACTTTTTTGTGAAGATTTCCTCCAAAATGCAGGTAGATTTTTTTAAAAAATCTTTTTGCAAACAATAAATTTACTAGGTAAAATTTGAGAAAATTTTTTTATAAACTAGCGAAGTTCAGGAAAATTTGTAGGAAAATTCGAGAAACTATGGGAAAATTTAAATATGATTCGGCTCATCTAGGGCACAAATGCGACCCAATGCCGAAAACCCGAGGTCAATGGGTTGCTTATTGGCTGAGAAAAAGGTACGACAAAATATGGAACAAAGACGAAATTTGCGTCCTAATAGCGCTTTTGTTCCACTACGTGAAAAACGCGCTAAAAATGTGAAACTTTCTCTTAAATAATTATTTTTATCTTTGATGCTATATAATATCTTAGTAATGTCTCTTCAGAGTATTGTATAGCCCTCATTTTGTTTCTATGTGCAATGTTGATTAACAATTTTAAATTTATGTGCTTCTGATGCACCCCCCCCCCACACCTTATGCATGTGTAATTATATTGATAGTCGTTATTTTGAAATCATCCCTCCTCATGTTAGGTAAATGTTTGTTTAAAGGAATTTTGTAATAGCTAGATTTTGGGAAGAAACTCTTAAGTATTATTGTTGGCAAATTTTAATTTCGCTCTGCTTGCTTTGGATTCACGCACTCCATCCCTTAAAAATGGTTTTTTTTTTTCAAATTACTTTGTTCATTAACCTTTTTATGATATAATTAAAAAGTTAATCATTTTCTAAATAAAGAAGTAAAACCTGTATTAATACCGTCTTTTTCTTCCACCTTTAGTTTTATTCCCTTTTACTGTAAAGATCATCCTCAACGGCCTATATGCTATTTTTACAGTTTATTAATCTGTTTTTCCTTGCTTCTTATGTCTTTTAAATTTTCTGGTGGGAACTATCTTTCATCCAACAGAATGTCTCATCTCCCCCCTGCCGGTCTATTTTTTATTTGTAGCATGAAATCATGAGATTTTTTTAAAGTAAAACCTAACCTGAATCTATTGCATCATTTCTTCGCAGAAAGTTACATTATTAAGTTTGAAAACAATGTCTAAAGAGTATTGTATCATTTTCATCCCCTTTAAAAAGTGTATAAACATTTGAATTTTATCTGGAGTCACTGTCAGGTGTAGGGAAAAAACGAGTCGATTGTTAGCGGCACAATTTCAGAACGCTCCCACCGTTTTTTCTGGGAAAGTTATTCCTGGCAATTTGTCCCTTGTTGCGTGCTATTTGTTGGCACTTTTCTCTGCTGCTTGCCCTCTAATAATAATATTGTACACTCTTCGGTGCTATCTCCTGTGGTGAGCTTCCCTCCAAGGCATATCTAATTTAAGCACGCTGCCTCGGTTGGAAATAGTCAAAGGGAGAAGATGCATTGTGTCAAAAAATCGAAGTGTGCAAGCTCTCTCGCTACTTATCGCGTTGCCTTCGATTGTTACGACGGCGAATTCTTGTGTTTCAACTTTTAAGAGCTGACTTTTCTCCCAAAACACGCGTGATTAGGCTTTTTAGTATGTGTGGATGTTATTGCTTCGTGATAATGTTTGTTTTTTGTATTTAACTAAAAAGTTTTTTTTTTTAAGAAAAATGATAAGGAGTAAGTTGTGAAAGATGTTCCCGCTATTGAGAAAATTTCTAAAATGTATTACGAATGCGATTTAAAATTCCAATTTACTTTAGAGTTCTTATACAGTGGCGCACACAATTCCTGGGGTTCCGGACATCCCCCAAAGAACTTGAATTTTTTTCGATGGTTGATAATACTATGTATATATAACGTAAAATTTAATAAAGTACTTGTAATAAACAATTTATTTTATTAATTAATGCCAATTATTAGTTCAATAGTTTATTTTTTATTGTTTTTTGTTGACAAAATCGGAAGATTCAATTGGTCTTGTCTTGAGGTATGATACGAGTTAGGGGACTTTCGACCATGGACTCTCCCCCCTTGAAAATTTTTTGTGTGCGCTATTGATTCGACCTATATACAGGTGTGTGGCCGAGCTATCCGGACTGCCGGTTATCGAATGCCAAGTTTTGGAGACTAATGTACTCGGTATAGAAATGACAACTTGTGTTCGACACCACTAAAAACTTTTTTCCGGTCTGGATTTTTACAACGGATTAGCACAAGGCTAGTTAAAAAGTTAGCAGTATCTATTCATTTCGTAAGTCGTAATTAAAATAACATACATTTAATTCTATAAGAAATTCCTGAGCAGAACCAACAGTTAATCATTGTATCGAAGCAGTGTAAAGGAATTTTAATAACAATCATTAGGTGAATTTAAAATTGTGAAAGATCAACATGTTTCCATTCAAACTAAGCATATCGGCTTCAAAGAGAGAAACATATTGAACGACTAATGAATAAATTCACGGATAAAGATCTGTAAAGGGTGTAATCAACTGAAGATCGCATTTTATTTATTATTATTTAATCTGCATATATTAAGTGCATAGGTGGATATCAAATCCTACAATGTAGTTTTTGACACCCAGTTTCCTCCCCAAAGGAAGGCACCTGAGCTTTGACGACGCGAAACGGTGCTAGGAATTTAATTTTGCCGGGAGCACCGAAGCCAAACAGGCACTCGAGGGATACTAAACATGCCGCATAATCATACTACATAGACGCTGTCGATTTCTTGCATCATGAAAATCCAGCGATTTCGGCCGGGTGCAGAAGACCAGCGCCAAACCAACTACGCCACTCAGCAAGCATATTAAGAAGCATTAATTGTGTAGTTTTATACAATAATTGTCTTTAAATCTTGTTTGTGAATCCCATCCGGATTTTTGATTTGTTTGATGCCCAGTGATTTTTTTTATTCTATGCTTCGCTTTGAATGGCCATCAGAAGCATGCCACTCCCCCCCCCCCCCTTCTTTGATTGCTTAGTTTCCTTTCTGTTAACCGTTAATGCTTTCATTAATCCTGACGGATGTAGTAATATGACTTGACTGCTTCAGTGATGGGAGGATGTGATTGATATCTGTTTCTATTGGATGTACGGGAGACGTGTTGTGTTATAATAACCTTTTTTTTATTTGTTTTCCATCTCTTAAAGTTATTTTTATTTTGAGTTTTCTTCAGAGTTTCTTTGGGAAGGGGGGCATTATGTCGAGGAAGCATTATAACAGGTTTTTACTGAAATATTTTCTTAAATCTTTTTATCAACGTTTAACTAACTAGAAATTGTTCAAATGGGTTATTTATGAAAGTGAAATATTTATGTTCTTGCTGATGAGTGTAGATCGGTGTGTGTGTGTGAATTCTTTTAAGTTTCTTTAAATATAATGTTTAATCTGTAATATTTACAGAATCGGTGCCCTTTTCTTTTAGAATTATTTTAGCTTCCCCACTCCCTTTTACTTTTATGCATGTGTCTGCGTCTTTTTTTTTTATTAAAATCACTAAGCCCTTTTTTAAAGCCATGTATCTTTCAACTTTTATATCCTGCATAAGTCCTGTTAAATCTGACTTTAAAAAAAATTTTTTTACAGTATATATTTTTACGAACAATTGTATCGCAAAGAGTTTTTTTATTCATAATGCGAATTAAAGTTTTAAATAATTACTATGAAAATGAATAAGAAGCATTTCCTTTTCAAAAATATTGAAATTGTTTTAGGAAAAGGCCCTGGCGATATTTTTACCATTATTTATGGTTATAATTAGGAACATGGTACACCTTAGATGAAAACTTGTTTATCATTCTATTAAAATGCAGTCGAACCTCTATAGAGCGAACTTTTTCTTGGAACCAAGAACATTTCACGATTTTCTTAAAACAACCTCCCAATAGCGAAGTACATTTTCTATCTAACGAACTTTTTCTCTTGTGATTCGATTTTTTTCTCACTTATTTTCAAAGTATTTCTGGGCATTTCAAGTTATTCTCTTTCAAAGCATTACATGGTGGTCATAAATCTTAAACTCATTTTATTACGTGCCTAACTCGCCGAGAAAAATAGAATTCTGGGCGTTCCATCAAAAAACTGCAACCTTTAAACCCCATTGACTAGTTCACTATAAAAACATCTTCGATAAATAAATAACGTTATAAAATGTATATTTAAAATTTCTTGTACGCTTTTTAGTAGAAAATGTTCTTAAAATTCATTAATTTTTATATAAAATTATTTTTTTAATGTTGAAAATACTGTATATTTCTTGACATACTTTTTTCTTTATTTTCCTTTCTTTCTTTTTTGATGGGTAAAATATATAAAATATATAGATAATAATTTACAAAAACGCGTGAATAATTATTTTTATTAATATGTAGTATTTGAGAATTTAAAATTTGTTTTATGTGGTTTATAAAGTATATTGAAAGATGAACCTGTATATAACGAATTTTCCTTATAACGAACTTTGCGAGGGGGGGGGGGATTTCGCGACTTCGTTAAATGGAGGTCCGAATATATTTGTAATGATTTTTTATAATGATTGGTTAAATTTTTTTTGTTAAACAATTTTCACCTTAAATTCTTAAAGAAGAACATTAAAAAACATTTTATTTGTTTATTAAAGACATGAAAAAATTTTGTTAATTAATTAGGGTATTCTAATTCCTTTAACTAGCAAATTATTGGTAAATATACGAAACTAATCGGCATTAATTCTTCGTATGCTCCCCTCTTAGTTGGCCTTATTCCATTTGAAGACCGTTGCACATGCTATTGTTTTTATTAAATTATAAGCTATTTATTTCAAAACATTTTATTATTATTTAAAGCAAATTTTTAAGGACTTTTAAGTTTATTTTGAACAAAATTATCATGCCAATTTGTGCGTATGTAACGATCTGGTTTATTTATTTGCTACTTATATAATTACATAAAATAAGTGTTTATATTATATAAAGTGTGTGTACTTAGGCGCTTTTATAAAGGAAATTTTTTTGAAAAATATTTATGAATTCCTCTTATGAAATTTTGCCTTGTTGAATGAACATATTTTCAAATACCCTAACTTTCAGACATCGCGAACTTAAGATACGTACATCGAATAATTTCTTTAAAATTTTATTTATTCACACTAGAGTCTTATTTATTAACAGATGCCAAGATCATTCGATTTATTAGGTTTCAAAAAATTCTATTCCATTAACTTAAAAATCATATAAAACAAATACCACCCCGTGTTGCAGTTCCGTTCACGTCTTCAAGTTGCTACAAAGTATATCCTTTATCTTTAAAGCTCGTCTCTAGATGGGGGCAGACCTGACTAAGTATCTTCTCCGGGATAAAAGACCCCATCCGATGTGTAGGGAAAGAGAGACGCTGGAGAGCAGCTGCATCGCTGGAAAAGCACGTGGGATCCAATCGATGGCTGGGATGCGTCATCATCATCGGGACGACCAACTGTCCCCGCGCTCGGCTGCCGTGACTAAATTGCAAGGGGAGATTTACCATCCGTCCCTTCTTTTTGCCTGATTCATTCATACAATTTTCGAATCACTGATTCAGTCGGTGAAAGTGGGCTCTTCCAGTGCTACCGGAGGGGTGGCAGGGTGTGCTTTTTTTGCCTTGTTGGAGAGAGTTTGACAAACCGTCATTTCCCCGTGACACATCATGGAGCGATATATCATTTACCAATGGAGAAAGTGTCAAGTTGCGATTTTCAATCCACCAAAAGTCATGAATTCAAAATGTCTTAAAGTAGCTGGTAAGGAGAAGGCGAGTTTTGTGACTAGTCGATCTTGATTATGATGTAATGGTAATCGTGCATTAAATTTAATTGCACTTCAAGAATTTGATGTGACGTAATTGGGAAGACATGGAAAGAGTGGTACTTAATGAATCCCGCGGATTGACCTAAACGAGAGGAATTTAAACTGTTTCTCTTTGTCGCGTACTTTTTCCGAGCGAATTATGCTCGTAAAGTATGGCTGGTCGGTGTTTCTGTCGAGTACTGGTGCCATGTGAAGGGGTTAATGTGCATTAAATCTGTCATCATTGGAAGTCCTCTCATTGGCGGAGTGTGATTATTTGGAGCGAGAGATACCAGCAGTGGCTGGCGTTACGTACACCCCCCATTGCGGGGGTAGGGGGCTGGGCTCTAAGGGGCCCAAAGTCTGACTGACACTAAGTACCCTTTGTAAGATCCGGATTGGGACCCAAAACCTGAGTTTGGATGGAGAGGCTTTAATATTCTCCGTAACACCTCTGGATACCAGCTCAGGTGTCGTCCCCGTTACTTGACCTTGGTTTTAAAATTGTAAGGTCCGTCATCAAATTTCTTCGCGTAGCTTCGAACCGCAACTATAATTAACAATCAATGAATCAATCATGTATTTTCGACCTTTTTACGTTGTCAGTTTTTTGTAATGGAATGATAGATTTCCGCAATTTGCTCTGTTAATCGCACCTTTCCTGTTTTTGGATTCGGCAAATTGTAGGATTACGGATTCCGCTGTTCACTCATAGTGTTTTCCTTTTTTTTGAAATCATGTCTTGTTTTTAGGAAGTGTGGCCAGGGGGATCTGCTCGTCTTGGTCGATCTGTATCGTTTTTCTTGATTGAAGATCTTTACCGGAAATGTGAGAAAACGCTCCAACCACTTAAAGGCGAGTTAAGAGATTTTCCGGATTAAATGTCTTTTTTGATTTCACCTAGCCATGATGTTAAGGGAACATCGCAAATAGTTCAATCGGTCTCTCAAATGAATTGTTTTGTTACACGAAACCCATGCAATCATACCATTCTGCCATTTGGTTTTCTACTAGTGTGGTTATTTTACGCAGAATCGTAAATCACATCTTAGATAATATCCCTCATCTGTAACTTACAATGAATTGGACATATGTGGCCGCGGTAGTCTTGTGGTTATGGTCTCGAACTCGCGGTCGGCGTGTCATGAGATCGAGTCCTAGTGTGTGTCACTGAAGATATGCCATGATGAGGGGCTGATGCACCTTTGTCGAGGCTCAAAGTTCTCTCGTTGCTGTGGTAGTTTGGAAAGGAGGAGGTTGCCAGCTCAGGGATCGTCCTCATTAATTGAACGTGGTTCTAAATTACGAGGTCCACCGTCTGTAGTCCTCGTGTTGATTTATAGTGCGACGTTTATAAACACTCACTTCAATGGGGCAGATGTAAAATTGTTTATTGATACGCTTGGTGATGTGCAATAAAATATCATAAGTATATTTTATGAAAAGTTTGCTCTTAGGTGATATAATCTCCGAAGAAATTGTGATTTTTTTTTTGAGAAAACGTTAAGACAAGATCGAAATATCAATTTTATATTACGGAGAAGATTTGAAGAACTTTTTTTCTAAGACAGCAGTTTCCATTAATTGATGAAAATAAATCCAAGTGAATAAATCGATTTCAAATAAAGGCAATGAAATAAAAGTTCACCAGTTTTGAAAGACCTGGGATTATCCCCCTCCCTCCTCCCAAATTGAAAAAAATGTGTAAAAAAACAAAATTCCCATAAAAACTAATGAACTCCCCCCCCCCTCTCTAAATGCGCGAAATTAGGATTTTGACGAAAGAGAACGGTTGATGGATTACGTTCCTTTAATTTTTTCTCTGTTTTCGAACTAAAGTCAACGGATTGTTAAATAAAATACATTTTGTGAAGGTATCTTTTCAAAGACAGAATTTTTTTTTAAAGTTTTTCTTCTCAAGAGCTATTGCTAACAGCAAAAAGGCGAATTGTTTTGTTTTTTATAAGTGCAGATCAACTAGAAATCTTGCTTTGTGTTTGGTAGTTTAAAAAAAGACAGAGATAGTTTAAAAAATCATAAATCTAATAAGTCTTAAGGGAAAACGAAGCCGTGCAATGTATATGATTTATATATCTAGTGACATATTAAGTAACAAAAAACTACCTTTTTCGTTCCTTTTTATTTCCGAATTATTAAACGGTCCATTACGTCGTAAGATTTTCGAGCTCTTTAGGCACCTCGCGGTTTGAAATCCGAATCATTTAACTGCTATTCATTGAGGACAAACCTAATGAATTCGATGAAAAAGTTGATGAAGGTAAATTGTATGGGCGAAGTTTCCGCCAGGTTTACCTTACAAATCGTCATTACATCGTTTGTTGGGAAAACTGTCCTTTTAAAACCCTCGTAATTACTGTATTCATCTGATAGGACGCTGGCAATTCAAAACCAGCGAGCTGGAAAAGAAAACTACCCTCTATTTCCCAGTTGTTCTACTTCTTGGATTTGTAGTTATCTTTAAAATGGTTTTCATATATTTTTACTTGAATCACAGACTTGACCTTGGAGGTATCCGACCGCTTTCGGAAACGTGATTTTGGAAGAACGTATAAATGAATAATTTTTATTTGACATTTAGTGTCAAATAAATTGGAATATACTTATAAAATTGTTTTTCCAAAGAATATTATAACGAGAAAAAATTATTTAAATGCTATTTTTTGGTCAAAAATGAAGAATGACATATTTTCGAATTGGTCTTCTTTTATGGAAAATTCTTCTTTGATGATATTTTATCTATATATAGCTGTGAGACTGTTGTACAGATTCTAAACTAGGATTTTCGAAATATATAGTTTAGAAATAGACGAATCCCTATATATTTTAATCCATCAGAGTATGTAGAGAAATTTAAACAAAAAACACACCGGCCATTTTTTTAATTAATAGTAACTCTGAAAGTAATGCGAATTATTCAAAAATCATGGTTAAGACTGTGTAGAGAAGTACTGGATATATATATATAGAGAGAGACAGAGTATTATTATCATAAAAGAATTTTTCGTGAATGTTTTGAAAATGCCATTCTTCCTTCATTTTTTGCCAAAAATTTTATCACAATATTTTGTCGCAATAATATTAACACGATTTCATGTGACACTAAAAAATTAAAAAATAAAATACATAATATTTTTTAAAATATTCATTATAAAAATTACAATGTTCTGTTGCTTCTGAATTGAATGTGGTTCTTCGTAATTATTTTAGGTATCCATATAAACAAGATCCTTGAAAAAGAAATGATTCACTTTTAGAGATAATAATGATGCCAAATCTTGGCGCCCACGAAGAAACTATTGTCTTTTAGCCTTTTATTCAATTCCTACTATTAGCTTATTCTCTCTATATTTATCGTGTTCAAATTTTCAATCGTTAATAAAATGCATTTTAAAGCACTCACTTGGGCTGAAATTTTATACACACTCTTATTTTAGATGTCAATACAGTAATTTAATTCTAATTAATAAAAATGAACTGATTAAAACTAATTATTTAAAGAATTACAAATACAGCCACGTTGGCATCATTTTAGGCGACTTGGCGAACATTTTGGCAGCTTGTGTCAAATCTTGAAAAGGTTTTTCTCGCATTTTAAAGCGCTCATTTGAGCTGAAATTTTCTCTGCACGATTATTTTGGGTAACAATACTATAATTTAACTATAATTAATTAAAACTAATTGACTGAAATTAATAATACAAGAATTACTGATACAGCCACATTGACTTCAGTTTTAGCGACTTGGGTCAAAACTTTAAAAGATTTTTTCCCCCTCACGTTTCAAAGCATTCAGTTGAACTGAAATTTCATATACACGATTGTTTTGGATGACAATACGATACTTTAAGGATAATTAATAAAAATTAATTGCCACTTTCTGTTGTGATTTTGTCATATGTTTGTACATATTTATATTGTAACTTTTTGATAAAAACTAAAATAAATTTTTTTATTCATCTAAGTAGGAATTGGCTTAAAATTTTTTTTATATTACTTAATGAACTTATAAATTTAAAATCGTGAAAATAATTAAAGTATTAAAAAACCCGCGCTAGTATCTTAACTGCTATTTGACGTAGCACACGGCGCACAACTTCCTGAAACAAACATTTTGCAACGACCGCTTTAAAATCTGCAAGATTCGGTTAAGTGTGCTTGTTCTTGATGGTGCTCTTCCTCTGTTTCATTCAATAAAAATCACACATTCGCTTTTTTGCCACCTACGCATATTGGGTGGGGAGCCATCCTTCAATGGGTTCTGTGAATGCAATTGTATTATTTACTACAGATATATTCCGTGAAACGGTGACGAAAGAAGTGGATGCCGGAAAAAGGGACTGCGGTTTCTCTATCCCCCGCCCCATCCTCGGAAGTCGGGTTATGAAATTCGTCTATTGCGAGATTTAGTAAATTTAATCTTGGTTACTCGAGTAAAGATTTTTTTTTTTGGTATTACGTATTCAGGAAAAGGAAGAATAATGTATTATGTAAGTATGAAGTAATGTAGGAGCATAAACAATTTTCTTGCATTTAAAGATGTTAGTCGTTTTCTATTTGAAGAAGTGTTATGTTTGTGCCCTGTTTCTAAGGGATTGCAATATCGTTATTCACAAGTTTAAATACCGTTTTTTCGGTATTTACTAGAAATTTTTAAAATTGTCTTCACTGTATGTTCAGGGATCGCCAACCTAGTAAAATAGTATACATTTTTGTTTGTATGTGTCCCTAACGCACGAAATGAATTAGATTATGAATATAAAGTTGCATGGTACAGTCAAGAGCAGTGATAAAATATGTGAATCATCCAAGGAGGCGGGCCAAAACTATCCTATTACAGTTCAGAGCGATACTGCACACACACAGGATTCGTAGTCTGATAATCATATCTATAAAAACAAGGTTGTGATTGTGAAGAAAGTGCGTAATATTTCAATATATTTTTAATTGGTGAGTTTATCCGCACTGCATTTGCATATCATACTTCCAGGCTTAATGACAGTGCAATTGATGCATTATGTTTTTTAAGATAACATTTCAAAGATTTTTAATAGTACCACAGACTGAATAGTGATATTTACATTTTTTTGTGATTTAAATAAATAAGACGTTCCTTTACTTCTTTATGATTCTTTATGTACTGTTATAATTTATAAGTTACAAGTTATTTTTTGTAAAATTTACACTCGCTAATAGAACTGGTAAATAAAACAAGGAAACACTTGTGTTTTCTTTTTTCTTAATTTCTACTACTGGTATTGAACTTTTGGTCCGATTTTGCAATCTCCACCTGTTCTTGAGCATTGATTGTATGATGCGTGATTGAAGTTAGAGGTCTATCAGCTCAGATTACTTCTTCATTAAAAGTGGTTAAGAATTTCTATAAACAGATTGGATTCGTTCTAAAGCTTGTTTTTTTTAAGTATAAAATATTATAATTTCATGAAAAAATAATCGAACGTTCAATTTTTTTTTTGTGATAATTTGTAGATTTAATTGCATGTATTGTGAGTTTTTATAGAATTTTCATTTAGAAAATAAGTTTTTGTAACAAAAATATCTGCAAAATCATTTTTTTAAGGGGACACAGTACGATTCTATAGACAAAAGTCGGTCAAAAATTCAAATAATTTTTTTATCCCTTAAATTATTCTGTATATAGTTTTCTGTAGTACCGCAACATTTTGAAGTTCTAAGTTAAAAAATTCTAGAATTATGATGACTTTTGTGTTAGTTTTTATTCACGTTCCAATGGCTCTGTAATAAAAATTTTAAACTGATTTATCCCAGAAAGAAAAAAATCACTAGTTTATCTTCATTTAAAGTGGTAATGCTTTTTTTACCCATTGAACCAAATGCTTTAATATTTTTTCTACTTATTGCTATTAGTACACGCGTAACAAAATGTGGTATGCATAATGGAATCAAAAGAATGCTTATTTTTTTTTAAATAAAGAATTCATACATATTTTAAGAATTTTATGAATTGTTCTTTTTTTATAAAGAATTCATGAAAAAGTATGTTACGAAAATTAGTCATGCTCGCAAAAAATCAATCCCAACTTTTGGTATACGTTATAAAATTTTTAAATAAAATTTCATTTGTATCCGTCAATTATTGTATAAGGAGTAGCATTTAAAAATTCCGTTATAATTTTTAAAATTTTTATATAAAAAGTTATATAGTTAATTTTTTTCTTCTAGTATTTGAATCTCAAAAACTATTTTACGTAATATATATTCATAGGTTGCAAGGAAAAAATTGTAAAAAACCATTAAATCAAAGATTTTTCATCAATCATTCTGTGCCCCCCCCTTAAAATATGAATAAATAAATGTATATTAAAACAAATAAGAACGAAAAGTATCGAAAATTTAAAAAGCTTTTTCGATTGTAAAAAAGATAATTTGTATAAATGTGAATCTTATAATGTTCTCTATCTTGAATAACATTAACAGAGAAAAATTCTAATCGGTTTCGGTAAAATATGAAAACAAAACAATGCTATTCCATCCAATTTTCTCTTTTCTGTTTTGAATTTTCAAAATTACAGATAAAATCGAATCATTTCGGAAGCTTTGATGAGAAAAAAGAAAGAAGCTTGGAAAGACATTTAAAAGATTCACCACCATCGCGAAAAAAACATAGATCAGATATTAGACAGACACGCCACTTTCCGGAGAAGAGCAAGAGCAACAAAAAGTTATTACCAGAAAAAAAATCAACAACCGGGAAACGGGTCTTACGAGCTCAACAGGTGTGCAGGTAGACATCGTGGATACGAGATCAGAATAGGAATCAAGATGCTCATAAAACAGTAGCTTACTCTCTCGCACACTCTATTTTTTTTCCTTCTTTTTTTCCACCTCCCTCGTCTCTGTACGCCTTGGGGCGACCTTCCCGTCCTCGCGGTTGACATTCTCGTCAGGGGGGCGGGGTCGGCCGGCAGTAAATTTGTCCGGAAGTACGTGACGACCGTTTGGAAAGTGTCCGCGGGTTTCGCTCTTAAGCTGTGTGGCAAAAAAGAAGGATTAGGCGTTAAAGGTTTTTTTTTTATTTATTTTTTAAATGGTGGTTAGTGTTTCAGTAAGTGAAACTGTTGTTTAATGGACTGAAATGTTTTTACTGCTGCTGGAGAGGGGAGGGCGTAATGTGTCTTTAAGTGATTATTTTGTTGATCGGGCTCGTGCTGGTGAAGTTAACGTGTCGTGATGGATGAGTTGAGTTGTCTGCTGGGTTTGGATCGGTTAGGTTTTTTTCTGTTAGCAACCTTGGAAATGAGTTCCATCTCTCTTCCTTGAGTTTAAGTTGTAACTCACTTCCGCTCACGTTCATGTAGAGATTAACCGAAGAGACGTGTATAAATCAAAGCTTTTTATTCTTGTTTTCAATTAATATCAATTTTTGTAATAGCCAATTGGAAGTGATTCAGTTTTTTTTAAAAAATAATTTTTTCTAAATATAATAATCTCTTCTTGTTTCTAGATACACGAACGATTCAAATATAGATTTTTGCCGCTATGATTCGAACTAACATCAACTGATCTTTTATCTTCCATCTCGAAATCAATTCACTTATCATTAAATGGTAATTCTATTTTGGATGTACAACGGTTCCTTTACAGAAAGTTCTCAAATCAAACAGTTAATTGAAGAGAGTTGTCCCTTAGTGCAGTGGCTCTTAAACTGTCCCCGAGGTTCCCCGTCCTTTTCTAGAGGCTCTTCGAAGGCCACTCATATAATGTTCCCTCTTTTACACTAATATAGTCTCTGAAAGGCCTCATGGAGAAACTGAAAGATGTGCCTTCCTAGAATAGATCACTAAATTTTCCCAATGACAAAAAAATCTGCAACAGTCACAATCACAACACTTTTCCAGGGGGAGGGGGTTCATGGTTGAAAGTCCCCCCCCCCAAATCGTAGCATACCTCAAGACAACACCTATTGATTCTTTTGATTTTGTGAATAAGAAATAGTAAAAAATAAATTATTGAATTAATTAACATCAATTAATAAAATAAATTGTTAATTACAAGTACTTAATTAAATTTTATGTTATATATATAGGATTATCATCAATCGAAAAAGGCTTTGGGAGGGTGTCCGGACCCCTAGGACCCCCCCCCCCTTGTGTGCGCCACTGCTCTGCAAAAACATATTTTTCGGTCAAAATTGCTCAGTTTTTTTACTGCTTGCAACTACATAGCCATTACTGCAACGTAATTTTCTTATTAAATGTTTGCTGTTTTCTCAAAAGAAAGGGGGGAAAACGGTGTGTTAAAAATGTGTATAAGTAGCATAGACAGTCTTAAGATTATTGAGGAACTTTTAAGTCACTCAGCCATGTGTTGGAAGCAATGGCGTACTACCGCCGTATTAATGATACGGAGCTCCCAAGCAACAGGGGCCCTAAGTGTGTAAGGAAAAAATCACAATGTTAAGCCCCCCCCCCCCAAATGCCTTCAGAGAATTTTGATACGGGGCCAACTAAGGACTAGCTACACCAGTGGTTACAAGTCAAGGATGTGTGTTTAAAATCCTGGGTGGACTGTGATGTCAGGCTGATACATAAAGGGGGCCCGCAACGATCGAAAATTTAAGGCAGAGTAGGGGTCCACAACCCCCGGTAAGTGGATCAAACAGCACCGGGCCGCACAAGGAACATTAAATTTTCATTTTATTTACTATGGTGTATTTCTCGCGTATGTGTGACTTTTTTATGAAAATCTCTTTATATTCCATGTTAAATCTCTTTATGCTCATTTTTTGTGCGATTGTATTTTATACTGAAGGCTTGTTTATATAGGATTAAAGTTATTAAACCAAAACAATCTAAAATATAAACAATCAACGTCTTCCCTCTCTTCGTGCCGTGGTAAAATTATCAAATGTTGACCGGTCCGCGGCAGTAAATAGGTTGGGGATCACTGCCTTAGAGGACCCGAAGCGAACCCGTAACAAAGTATTCGCGATAGCTGAGTGGTCATGGTCACGAACTTGTGGTCAGCGTTGCTTTTTTCGAGTCTTGGTGCCACTAAAGACTCTTTGGTAATGCTGCACGCTAAATCTGTCGTGACTCAAAATCCTCACCTTAGTGTGATATAGAAACTTGGAGATTGTGGAGCCAGGTAAAAAAAAAAAAATGGTCTTAATTACTCGACCATGGTTGAAAATTTCGATGTCCGTCGCTCATAGCTTTCTTCTGTAGTAACCTCTCACTTCAAGTCCACCACCCTCTTTTTGCCTCTTAGATTTATTGGGACATAAACAATGTGTAACTACAAACACACATTTGCATGTCTTCAAATACGTATTATAGAAACAAATCTGTTTCAAAATTGGGATTTCCCGAATTCCATATTGCAATGTTATGCTCTTGCGTTATAAGTTCTTAGAGTACACAGACTTTACCTTGTAAACACACACGACTTGAAAGAGGAGTTGAGTAAACAATCTTTGGAGTGTCTTCCTTTTGTATCTCGTTTCTCCCTCCTCTGTAAAAATTGAAATGGATTGCCTGTGACCTTCCGTTCCATCTTGTGTAACTCGCTGGTTGTCATTGGACACTGGTTTTTCTGTAAGAGGATGCTTGCTTCGAAACAAAGGAAAAAAAGAACGCCTTGCTGCACGTTTAATTAGTAGGTCATAGTGTTTAAAAAAGAGGCGAGCCTTGCAAAAAAAATTAAAAATAAAGACTGAGGACAACAAACTTACCCCGCGCGTGTTGGCTGGGAGGAAAGGTGCAGTGGAAATCTTTTCCTCTTGTCTGTATTTATTGCGGAAGTGTTTTTTTAGGCAAAAAGTTCTAGATTTTTTTTCTTCTATTGCTCATCGTGTAACGGAAATGGTATATAATGAAATTAGCCCCTTAACGTGCACGGTCGAGCTAATTCGATCGCGCTAAACTTTCCAAACTGTGTACAGACGAGATAATTCGAGCGGAGTCGTATTTAATGCTTCTGTAATTTTCACACGTGTTATTGACTGTGATCCTTCGTCGTGGTTTCATAAATTTAGATAAAATTTATAGTAAATTTTGATAAATATTGTAAAAAGTATACTTTCATTTGCTAGACGATCAGCATTTGGAGCACATATTTTTTTGTACAAAAAAAACCGGAGGTGGAAAAATTTAGATATCAGAAGGAAATTAGTAGGTAGACTTATATTTGGTACAAAGTTAGCATAGCAGTACAATTATAAAAAAATATTCTGGAATTCACGTTAGTTATTCCTAAAAGTTTGTAGAATAAAGTATCACATCAGGTGCTGGACATGTCACGGAACCTTAATTCTAAGAGATAGGTCCATCGCCAAATATGACCACGGCAGCTGAGTGGTCATGGTCGTTTACTCGTGGGCACTTGTCCGTTTATGTTAAGAATTACGAGATCTGTCCCCAACAACTCTTTGTTGTTTTAGAATTCGACGGTAATCAACCCTCCCCTTTGGTGTGGACGCAATAACTTACAATGTGCTTGGTTTTAAAATCGAGCCTCATCTTCGAATCCTAATTGCATCTGTGACTTGTTTTGTGTAATAATGACGCTATCCTATGTTAAGCGCTCAATTCGCGCGTGGTGTGTTCGGACGTCGTTTTCGTCCCTTAACATTCAAAAATATCATATCCTCCTCTGACCGTCGTGTTATTTCTAGTACCGTCGGTTCCAGTCAATGTTGCCGAAAAGCTTAGTATTTCAGTTTATGTCGTATAAAACCCCTTGGCTGTAGCGTTACGAAATTAAACGGCCGTTTGAAAAAATTCATGGTGGGTTGTTAAGTTCTTGTTATTTGATAACGACCAGGGGAAAAACTTTTTGCTGATTTTTGAAGTTTGAGAGAAATGGATCGTGATTATATTGGAGAGGTGATTGTGATCATCAATCACCTCCTTGTGTCGCAAATCAATCAAACTCTATCATTTCTAGGTTAAATATTTCCGTGTGTGTTGAGCCACTGAACGCGTTTTCCATGCGCTATGTTTTGGCAGTGCGTAACCTTGTACTTGGTTGTGCACCCTTGCGTATCTGACGACCGAACTGCTGTGTGTTTGCCCGTTCTGTTTTCGAAGGCGGGTGAACGAACGATTGGCGCTAGACGTCGGCTCCTCTTGCGCTGCTCATGTTTTGGAAGGTTTATTTATTTCTTTTTTCTCTTGTGAAAAAGTGACTGGGAATTTGGGGTGACACACCATGCGGCATTTATCGTCTATAAAGAAACGTTGCACAAAGGACTGTTGAGTATTCGGTGTTTGCAATATGTTGTAAAAATAATATGTATAACTTATTTTGTTTTTCAAAAAAAAAAAAAAAAAAAAAAAGGTTTTTTTAGTCCGTTTTTTGAAAAGCAATAAAATTAATAAGTTATTTAAAAATTCATGTTAGGCTTTATAATTTTTACACGCTACTCATTTTATTTTATTAAGATGGTTCATTCTTATAACCGTTTCTCGAGTATTGTTAATTCTTTATGGCGGCGGTCTAAATTTTTTTGATCGTATGTCCGTAAAATAAAAATAATCACATGTTGTACCCCAAAAAATGTATGCGTGTGCCGTTAGATCAGGGGTGGCCAACCTGCGAGACGCGTGACACAGGGGAGTTGTAACAGTGGCACGCTAAGACTTACAGAAATTTTTGGAAAGATAATAAATAACCATTTTTTACACCTATATTGAAATAGAGTTGTTTCAGACAAAAACCTCAAAATTTGGATCAAAATGTTTTGAATAAATGTTAATAAAATTATATCACTCAAAACTTAGCTGATGCGTACCTATAATAACCTAATTTTGTAGGCATCTGTAAGAGCTAATCCTGATATATGATTTGGTAAAAAAGCTTGGGGGAAAAAGAGTGCTACGGTGACTTATGAAATGTAGA